>JAASFO010000248.1:0-29536 GCA_023333815.1 Globisporangium recalcitrans
CAACTGCATCGGGCTTTTGTTCAGTCCCTCGCCAAACGCCATGCTCGCCATGGGGATGTACACGTGCTTGTTCCTTGGTAGCACCTGGGACACGGTCGATATCAGCAGCACGCGCTCGTTTAGCCCATCGACATTCCAAGACTCGCCAGCGATCATGATGAGCGACGATGTTGTCCCATAAAGCTCGACATACTTTGCTGCAGCTTGTTGGCACGGAGCTTCCCACGCAGACGTGCAGTTTAACCCGCCGTCTAAGATGGTGAACACGAAGATGTCTGGACTGGAGACACGTCCTTGAGATCGCAATTGCTCGTCTTGGAACGTGACTTCGTCGATCACTCGGATCGGGTTCCTCTGCTTGTACATCGCGGCGAGAAGGCACTCGACCATGGACTTTGAGAACGCTGCGCTGGTCGAGTACACCGCTGTGATCGTCGGCGAGCGCACTCCAACAAGCTGGAGGTTGTGTGCCCAGAGCTCCAAATGTGCTGCGTCGATTCGAGCAGCTTCGTTCTGGATCACATCAAGCATGTGGCTTCGCAGCCCGTCTGCGAAAGACCCGCACACGAATCCGCTTGGAAGACGTGCTGCTTCACGTTCAGGCACAGTCCAGGGAAGAGATCTTCGAAGCGCTCGACAGCAGGGAAATGCCAAAATGACCACCACGCGCTGTCTCCAGTCTCCGATGTGACGCGTATGAACACCTGCGTGTGTTGGTTGTCGGGACTTCGCGTGACAGCACTCAAGAGCTTCATGTCGGATGAAAACCCGCGCTGGGGGATCTTGTGCCACGTGGCTCGATCGAAATCAAGGCAAAACGACTTGTTCCTCATGAGGTTCGAGTGGCCGATGCGCATCGCTGCGGGGTTCAAGTCGGCCAGCGAGATCGGTTCGTCGCTGCAAGATGCCGAGTCGAGGTGGTTGAACTGCACCACGCTGCGAGGATGCACCTGCATGGCTAGCAGCCAGAGCGCAATCGACACATCGTCCAGTCCTGCGAGTCCTCGCAGTCGCCGACGATTCTTGCCAATGAAGCGAGCGCAATCGCTGGATACAAGGAAGTGACAGCCGCAGGCGAACGGGGCAGCTCCTGCAGAGGGTACTGCTCCTCAGCGAGGTAGTTCTTGTGGCCGGGGTCTCGCTCAGGCTGCATGCCATGCAGTCCGTTGTTGGTCGTCATGTGACCAGCATACAGCCGCTCTCGTGGCCAGCCTTCGTCGCGAAGCATCAGCTCAACCAGCTCGTGTGTTTCCACAGACACGTCGTCATCTGCGACCATCACGTAAGCTGCTGATGGGAACTTGGTCGTCGCAAAGTGCATAAACTCCTTGACTTTGTCCGCCAGACGGTAGTACGAGTCGTCGCAGTCGAGTTCGTGGGTGAGCAGATCCCTGAAAACGCGCTTCTCCGTCTCAACCGCAGCCTCGAGAGCCTCCTGGTTCGCCTTGTCGTGTCGTGGATAGAAAGCTGGTCGGCATCCGAGAAAGAAGACCCGGATGGATTTGTGGAGAGCTGTTTTGCTAGCCCACGAGTCCCGAATGCCCTGGCGCTGAGCGAACCCGTGCAGAACGCTGGTCTTGATCCCGATCACGATGAGAGGCGAGCGCTCTTCTTCTTCTTCTTCACCACCTGGATCTTCGAGGTGATCGTGACTGGAGTCCCCGAAAGCGTCAACAGCTCCTACGATCCGAGGTTGGCTCCTACCGTGATGGTCCTGGGAAGTTGTTGCTGTCCATGACACCAGGTCGTCGTGCTCGGGTGGAGGCAACTGGTACTTCTCGCGCTGGAGTTGCAGCTGCTGACGCGTGTGTTCTTCAAACTCAGGCTCGCTGACTACTGTGAAGTGCATGTATTTGGACGCGTGGACCATGTTGGTATACGACGAAATGGGTCGCTCCAAGTCTGTCTCGGAACCAGCATGTTCACCACTCATGTCGATGATCAGCACCCGCAGCGAGTGGACCCCGGGACTCAGATCCCCCAGCTGGTAGCCTAAGCTTTCCAAAAGATAGCAGCGTGTGGCATTTTGCATCTCTCCTCGATCGATCTCGACGCACGCCTTCGTGCGCGAGTACCTGGCGTGCATCTGGTCGAAGCTCGTGACCACCACGTTGTACTGCACGTGGATGGGACACTCGACGACCGAGCCATCGGTTAGGGACAGCACACACACTTCTATGATCAACGAGTCGACGATGAGCTGCTGCTGGTGCTGGTCGCAGTAATCCTGATGATGCTGTTGTTGGTGTTGAAGTAGCAGCTCCAACGAGAGTGTGCCGAGTGGACGATCTCTGCTGGTGACCGGAGCGAACACCTGGGGCTGGTGCTCTGCGCTGGCGGCGCTGCCAGGTAGCGTCCAGTAGTAACCACTGATTTGCTTTCGCCGCCATGGAAGGTGAAGTCAGTGGAGGCGTCCATGTTTCATCTCATCTGCTCGCCTCAGCAAGAACTTTTGTGATAGAAAATGTCAGCTCGGTCGATCATGATGCAATTGTTGCAGTATACGCATTTACACAGGCACAGTCACATAGGAAATACGTCGTTCACATTTCGTGGACATACTAGTTTTAGTGGATTATGTGTTACTAGAGATAAAATATCAGCAGCTCAAAATCCACTATATGCTAACAAGCACTTTGCTTTTCGAAGTGGCACTTGATTTTCAGCGAGCAACTCAATGGACCTCTCTTCGCAGCAAATCAGGAGCTCACCGAGTACCAGAGTCAACGGCTGGACCGATCTTTCCGTCCTCGCTCACAGGTCCGAGGCTCGCTAACTCATTCGTCAATCTGCGCAGTCGACCCCACATCCCAGTGGCTCCACCTTCACACCTCCGACAAACAAAGACAGAGTATCAACTACTCCACACACCCTTACCATGATCAGGAATGCCGTGCTGTTGTTCCTAGTGCTCCTCGCAGCTCCTGCGACCTACGCGACCGGCAAGACGACCCACGTACACGTCCGCGTCCGCTCGACCACCAGCAGTAGCTCCAAGGCTGCCACCACCACTGCGACTACCACCTCTACTCCTCCCGCAGTAACAACCGAGTCTGCTGCGCCAAACTTTGCGATCGGCAAGTGGACTGCGCTCGACTCAGCAAAGTACCAGATCGCAGGATGCGCGCCGCAAGTGTGGAACCTGACGCATGAGGATGTCGACTCGCTCTCGCTGCGCTTCAGCTCGATCAGTGTCCCAGGCGACCAGCTGATCGTCTCGGCTCCCGACGGCTCGTCAGCTCAGGTGCTCGACTCTGTCAGCACTGACAGTGTCACGACGATCCCGACCCCAGGGAAGGCGCTCAAGCTCGAGTTCCGTCCGTCATCAAAGAATGCCAGCAGCGCCTTGGGGTGTGCTGCTACAGGCAAAGTTCCGTCATTCAAGCTCGAAGCGCTGGGCTTTGAGTGGTCCGAGGACATGCTCATCAGGAAGGAGAGCGTGTGCGGCAAGAATACGTTCAAGGAAGCCAAGTGCTTCCTCAAGACCAACGCGAAGGTGTACGAGAAGGCCCGCGCCGTGATGCGTGCCGTGTTTGTCAACGGCAACGAGAGCTTTCTCTGCACCGCGTGGCTCTGGGGCAACAAGGGGCACATCGTCTCGAACAACCACTGCTTTTCGAGCCAAGCCACCGTCAACAGCGCGCGCTTCGAGTTCCTCATGGAGTCGAGGTCTTGCGGAGAGACGTGCAATGGAAGCAAGTGCCCGATTGCAAAGACCCTCTACGGCAAAGGCAACGTCAAGTTCATCAAGTCCGACCCGAAACTCGACTACGCGGTGCTCCAGATCACAAAGGACGCCAGCAAGTACGTCAGAACCTTTGGGTACCTGCAGCTTCGCGGCACCGACGATGACGTCCTACCTCGTGTCGGGGAGCAGATCTACATCCCGCAGCACCCAGGTGGTCGACCGAAGAAGATCGCGATGACCGAAGACGACTTGGACTCCAAGCCCGCGACCATCAAGGAGCTCAACAAGACCGTCAAGGCAGAGAACAACGTCAATCTGGTCGGCATGATCGGCTACAGAGCTGACACGGAAGGCGGCAGCTCCGGCTCGCCCGTGATCCTCCGTAAATCCAACCTCGTGGTCGCGCTGCACCACCACGGGGGATGCACGAACTCGGGCACTCCTTCAAACTTGCTGGCCAAGCCATTCCGAAAGATCTCGAAAGACAACAACGGCTTCAAGAACTAGATTGTGGGTACGCAATGGCTGGACAGGGTTGAGTGGGCTCGACCACATGTGTAAAACGAATGGTAATAGCGTGATACACTTCGCATTCATCCATTCCGATCAGTGCTCACAGAGGCTGAGGTAATTCTCTGGGTCGCCGCATCGATCTTCATGGATCTCTCTTTCATCACCTTGAGTCGGAGCTCCCTCGCTCCGTCCAGCGCCATCGCGCATGCTCTCGCTGCTTTTTCCCAGAGCTTGGCTCTTGATACCCGCTTCAGCCTTAGCAGCACTGACGCGTCGTTTCTTCGCAACTGGCGGCTCGATCTCATGCAAAATCTCCTCGATCCACTCTTGCTGCTGAGGCGGGATCACGGACGTCGACTTGATCTTTTTCTCTGGGTCGACGAGGAAGAACGCGAGGATCTCGCGCACGCCTGGCTTCGTAGGGTCCTCCAGCTCGAATGGCTCGACCCTGTGCTGCAAGACATTCGGGGACGCGAGACAGCGATCCTCGATCGTGCTGACCGACCCGAGCACTTGCGCAAGCACGCTTCCGTCGAAGATCGCGTGCGTGAGTCCGACGCCATCCTTGTCACCCTGAAGGTAATTCGGCTCCCTAATGTTTGCTCAGAACGACAGACGCGTTCTCCAGAACCGAGTGAACGCGACCAAACGAGGCATCTCTGGGTTTGCTCACGATCGACACGATCGAGTGCTTCACGACGAGCTCCATGAGCGTGAATGGGAGACAGTAATGGCGCGATCCATCCTTGACAGGCGATAGTCGATTGGCGATGGCAGAAGGGTGCAAAAGTGCAAATGAGCTCCTCGATTTCTCTCGCTCTCAGTGCTCTCCTAGATGCGGCAACAAAGTGACCATCACTCAGGCGGTTATTGGTCATTGTGGCAATGACCAACAAAAACGAGACCGTGATGCGTGCAAACAGTCCGATGAGCATCAGGTGCTGTAGCCAAACGCCTCTCGTCCTCCTTCAGTCTCAGTAAACAACGCGCACACAGCGCCACCACCATCTTCTACACATTGGTGGCGTCAGACTCGCTGGATAGAGAGGTCCTCCCTCGCTCTCGTCGTTTCTCGGGTTCGACAATACACACTACTTGGGAAGGTCCGGGTCCTCATGCAGCGTTCGCTTGCGTGGCTGAATTGGCGCTGCTGCCTCTGTCGATCTGAGCCTGGATCGCATTGAGCTGGTGGAAGAACCCGCGCAGCTCGTCATGGGACATCTCCAGATCCAGGATCTCGTCCTGTTTCCATAGCATTTATCGCACGCCAAACAGAAGAGGAGCCCTGAGCATCAGACGCTCACCACAACAACAGCCAGTGGTCAATAGCTCCCCAATAGTCAACCAATCCGCTGTTACCTTTTGGTGCGCTGCGCTAGGCTCCTGCAGCTTCAGCTGGAAAATCGCGGTCGGGTCTGTAGCTCCTCGGAGCTTGCTCTGCCCCATTTCCAGGTGCAGGCGCCAATTCGTCTCTGCTAAAACCGGGATGGTCGATGTATCCAGCAGCGGGTACTTGGCTGCGATCTGCTTGGACAAGGGCTTGCCCTTCTTGCGCCACGCCTTCTCAATGATCGCGACCGCGTCTGCGTCCGCGCCATGCACGTCCACAAGCCCAGAGCGATCCACTTTCCCGAAATGCGCAGCGTCTGCGAAGATTCGCTGTGCGAGAGCCACCATTTCGTCCACTTGCAGCGCCGAGAACGCCAGCATCTCGCAGAGCTGCTGCTTCTCCGCGGCGGAGAACACCTCGCCGTCCTATTGGTACACACGTGCGGTTGGGCGTTAGCACTGGTGCATGTGCACATAAATACACACAGACGACACGCAGTATCGTCAGCGCTTACATCGGAGGACGCGAGCTTGTCCAGGATGTGCGCCAGCACGCGCGGGAGCTTGTCGCGCAGCACGCGGTTCAGAATGCACGCTGGCTGGCTGAAGACGCATGCACGCAGAGAGAGAGAAAAGAAGGAGGAGAGGAGGAGAGATGACAGCGGTCAGCAGCCGCTGCATGAGAGCGCGTGTATAGAGACACACATACACATAGAGAGCACGCATGAGAGCACTCACTTGGTCGTCATGTCTCTCTTGTCTTCTTCTTCCAAAGAAGCCTCAAATCTGCCTTTCAGAGACTCTCCCTCTCTAAACGAATCCAGCGTGTCCGCTCTACCTCTTTCCGCACAAGAGCCTCTTTACGACTTCTTCCACGACTTACACAACGCAAGTGAGCTATTTACAACAACCATGAGATCCGTTAGCCATTATAAGAGGCCTATCTCCAGTCGAAAAGCTTCCTTCCTTGTTCTCAGTGACTCTTCCACATCAAAGATCGCAGTGTCGAGAGCCAGCAGTGCGCGCCATTGCATAATAACAGCAAGAGAACGGCAGGCAGGCAGGCATGGGCAACTCGGTGGCGCGCGTGAACGGCGGCGCGTACAAGATCCTGGGCACGCTGGGCGAGGGCGGCTCCTCCACGGTCTACGAGGTGCGCCGCGACAAGCACCACTTCGCGCTCAAGTGGGTGCGCGGTGTGCGCGACGCTGACGCGCTCGAGCGCCTGCTGCTGGAGATCCAAGTGCACAAGCGGCTCGGTCAGCAGCACGCCCGCATCCTGCCGCTCATCGAGTCCGAGGTGCGCGTGAGCGAAGAGGAGAACAAGCCTCCGCTTAGCAATAATAGTACTGGTGGAGGTGGTAATGGCGACGGCCGGATGAGGCTCGACATGGGCTCGCAGCGAGCCAAGGAAGTGCTCATGCTCTTCCCGATCTGTCAGCACGGCTCGCTGCAGACGATGCTCGAAGACGCGTTCCAGAAAGGTAACGGGCTCGTCATGTTAGCAGCTGGATGCTAAGCAGCTGGATCGCCATGACACCCGCTCACCTGTTGCGTTGTGTGTGTGTGTTCTTGGTGACGACAGAAGGCTGCTCGCCGTTCTCGGAGCGTGACTGCCTGCGGTTCTTCTCCGACCTGCTCGACGCCGTCAAGCAGGTGCACGACATGGGCTTTGCGCATCGCGACCTCAAACCGGGCAACGTCCTCATCTCGTCAACCAACCCCGTGCAGCCCATGCTCATGGACTTTGGCTCGATCGCGCCGATCAGCATCCGCATCCGGAACGCAATGGAGCACAACACACTCTGCGAAGAAGCCGAGAACTTCAGCAGCGCGCCGTATCGACCGCCCGAGCTCTGGGTCTCGAACGGATACGCGCCAAACAGCGTGGTCGACGGCCGCACGGACGTGTGGCAGCTCGGGTGCACTCTCTACGCGATGGCGTTTGGACCGTACTCGCCGTTCGAGAACGCCAAGGAGGGGGTGCTCCACCTCGCGATCCTGAACGGCAATGTGCGCTTCCCGCAGAAGAAGAGCTCGCACGGAGAGCAGTTCTCGTCCACGTTCGTATCGCTCATCAAGTGGATGCTCATCCCGGACATCGCGAGTCGCCCGACGCTGGACGAGGTGCGCGAGCAGCTCCAGCAGCTCCGAGCTGGAGCCTACGACTCGGCAGCGATGGTGATGAACAGTTACAGAAACAGAAACAAGAGTAGAAGCAGCAGACGCATGAGGCAGTCGTCGTCTCGGGTTCCTGTAACCCCACCATCCTCGCTGCCGCAGCCACCGCAGACACAGATCCTGTCGTTCTCCAAGCTCGCGAGCGAAGAGTGGGCGGATTTCGCAGCGTACGAGAAAGTTTCCGCAGCGGACTCGTCCGTGTCCATGCACTCGAGCGAGGACTGGGGCGAGTTCACGGGCTTCGAGCGGAGCAACTCGACGTCTGTGCTGTCGATGGGGACGCTGGTGTGGTCGACAGACTCGACTGCCACCGTCGCACAGCCGATCCCACAGAGCACTGCGCCAAGAAGACAGAGCTCACGCCGCCACTCTCTTGGTGCGCCAGTCATTCGCACGCGACGCGCTGACAGCAGCATCAGTATCAGCAACTGCAACGGAGGAGGAGGAGACATGCGCGAGCATGAGCTGCGGCGCGCGCTTTCGACGCGAGGCAGGTTGCTGCTGAGCCAGGCGCTGGACACTCGAGCCTCACAGTGAGCTGCTAAAGCCCGGGGATCCATGAGGTTGGCTTCACATCTCTGTTAACGTCAAATTCTCCCTCAAGATTGTGCATGTTCGCCAATAATTGATCACCTACCATGATCATTCGTAGCCCGAGTCAATAGTCAACCTCAACAGTGCAAGAGACACGTATCGATTTAGCTTGACATCACCTTTCCAATGCACGCAAAGTGCAGCATCCGCAGCGGCGTGGACTCTGTCACGTGAGGGTAAAACTGCTTGAGCACTGTCAGCACTTCCTCGATCGATGCAAAGCCCGATTTCTGCAGATCCTGGGTCTCCAGCTCATGTAGACACTTTGTCGCAACTTATTGGACGCAGAGCACAGCAAATGGCTGTCGTGCTGGACTCAGAGTGCTGGACAATGCCATTGTGGACCCATTGTAGACACTATCAGGAGACGACGGTGCGGTCGTTGCAACCACAGCCGAGTGCGGGAAAACGTCCTTCAGGTCCGAGTTCACGTCGTCCTCAAGGTCCGATTCCAGACGCATGGTGATGGTTTTCTTGCCAGCGAGGATGTCACCAACGAGCGACTCGCCAAAGTCCACGCGCGGCAGCTTGTGCTTCCGGCTCATCAACGCTGCCACCGTGTCTTGCTGCAGTCGCTCTCTGGAGGTCACGACCTCGTGGAAAAGCTGCAGCTCGCTCAGGAAGTGCGCGTTGATCTCGACCCACGGGCGAATGAAGCTACAGTGTGTGTAAATGAGCATGAGTGGCTTCCGAGCGCATGTTAGAGCTGTAAGCTTAGTGTCGGCGAGCTCAGGGGTGGGGAGGAAGGGAGGGGCAAGTACCTGATCTCCTCGATCACTTGCTTGGCGCTCGAGTACTTGTCGACAGGCGATTGGGTGAGCAGCCACGCGGCGACCACCGACGGCGAGCGCGATCGGCCTGCAACACTATAGAGACGATTAGGCAATAGATGGCGTTAGTGTGTCGCATGTGTACTCGCAGACGCAGACACTACTTGGTCGAGTTGCTCGCTCACCAGTGCACCAGCACGTTCTTGTCCACGCGCTCTGCTTCCTCTCTAGCAGCACCACAGTCCACACACACAAGCGCCATACAACACGAAAGATGTTAGCAGAGAGCCAAGCGTGAGCACTTACTGACCGCCGCTAGCTAGCTAGTTGCGCATTTGAGATCCATGACGCACAGGATTCTGTTGAGCGTGGCGAGGATCGTCGGGAGCTTGCGAAACAGATCCTCGTCCAGCGCGTCTTCGATCACGACTTGTGTGCGCACGACCACAGCTTCTTCATCTGCTGACGCCAGCAGATCAGCCGCTCGACCAGCAGCAGCAGCAGTATCGCTTGTGCCTCCTCCGACTGGCACAGGCGCTGCTGCGATTCCGTCCCCATGGTCTGTCGCGCCAAGCAGCGCCAGAGTGAACGCAATGCGCGCTTTGCGGAGCGCGTGGGTGTTGCGCGCAGCGTCGATGGAGCCCAGGAACAGCCGGCGAGTGATGTGCATCGGCGCGTCGTCCACGAGCTCCTCCACCTCGCACTCTTCTTCTAGCTCTTCCTCTTCCTCGTCATAGGCATAGGCGAGCGCAGCAGCGTCGCAGTCGGGTTCCTTTCGTCGACTCATACTGCTCTCAAGAGCATTTTAGGGAGGTCACTTTCTAGCGATTTGAGGAATCTCTGCCGAAATGCTCTCCATAGTGACGAAAGTGAATAGTATAGAGACTTGTATGCATTTCGGAGGAAACTCATTTTGGCGAGACGCGACACATTAGTGTCCAAAAGTACAACAGGAGGAAATCGATAAACGACAAATGCTGATATTATGCAATTACTAGAAACGGACTCTATTAAAACTGATCAAAAGAACGCTTTTAGAGGAGAGATGCTTGTGATGTCAAAGTCTGGTGTGTGTTCCGCATATTCTGATGCTCTAAATGGAACTCAAAGTATGCTTGCTGAGGCTCTAGGACTATTTAGATTATGTGTGTGTTTGATGCACTTTGTGAAGTGCTTCCGTGCAGCAACAACACTTGTCTGGCTGTATGAAAGTATAACATTAGAATATCCGTTTCTCGAAACATGTCCTCTTGCACGATGCGTCTTTACTCGTGATCAGCTTTGTTTGAGCTTTCCTATAATGAGACTGATAATGGGACAAAACGAACACTAAATGGTGAAAACTCCATATTGAGGGTGGACAAAGAGGCGCCTGAATGATGACATTCCAAGCACCTAGCGAATGTCAACGAATGCGCAATGTCGACGGGTGCAAGCAGCAAGCGTTCACAGAGCTTTTCGAGGCTGGAAGGAGCGGTGTGGCTCCCCAGAACACAAGAACACGCGAAGCTGTGGAAGCTGAAAAAGAGCAATGGGCGGTGATAGGTAACGCTCTGGGTATGTGTACATCCCACAACTTTGTCCCCAGTCCGTGTCCCCACAGTTTCACAGTCCTTGTTCGCCGCCGCATTCGACCAGGTGCACGCTCCGGCTGACCTGCTGAAAGACGCTTGCTTTCACGGTAGGCACTTTGGTTGAGTGCTGTGCCACTGCGGGACACCTGCAGGCTCTTCACCAGCGAGAACACGAGCCGTTGCTTCTCTCGCCGCTTTCTCCATCGTTCGCCGCGTCTTGTGAGGAGCACAGAAAGAGAAAAGCATGCGAGAGCGAGAAAACCTCATCACTTGCATTGTGTGTTCCAGTGTAGATGGAACTACAACCTGAGACGTACCTAAGTGAGGTGATTGCCTTTTTCACATGAGAAATCTTCTCACTTAGGTACGTCTCACTTTGTTTGGATTTAACCATTCAAAACGAACCTTTTTTGGCCGAACCCACTCGCACATACTGTACAGATGTGCGAGTCGCTGTGTGCTCTTTTTCGTGGGACACAAAGAGAGGGGGAGTCAAGTCGAGCGAGTGAACGAGTGAGCGAGCGCGAACGTGCCACACGACAGCGTCTCGACTACTGAAGCCCACACGCGCCTCTGTCTGTCGGTGCATCAGTCCATCCAGCTGCTCGGTCTCTCTATTGCCGTCTATCGTGTCCTGCTGCAGCTGCTGTTCGTGTGTGTGTGTGTGTGTGTGTGGAGATCTGCAGCGACACGAAGACCAGCGAGCGAGAAGAACGAACGAGAAAGCTTCTCTTTCTAGGCGGCGACAGCAATACATACTACAGGTATGAGTCAGCGACAGGGCAAGAGCAGTAGCAGTGCTACTGCTGGTGGTGGTGGTGTCAAGGGTGGAGCGGGACTGGAGCAGCAGCAGGTCGCGGGCGAGACCGAGATGGAGCGGCTGTACGGCCACTTGGGCGAGTTGCAGCTCGAGAACGACGTCGAGGGCTCCGAGAGCCTCTCGTCCGAGGACGAGTCGAGTGAGGACGAGGACGACGATGACGAAGAAGAGGACGACGACGACGAGAACGACGTGGAGGGCAGCGAAGAGGAGACGAGCTGGATCAACTGGTTCTGCTCGCTGCGCGAGAACGCGTTCCTGTGCGAAGTGGACGAAGACTACATCGAGGACGACTTCAACCTCACGGGGCTCAGCAGCGTCGTCCCCTACTACGACTACGCGCTGGACGTGATCCTGGACATCGAGACGCCGAACGACCAGAACCTGACGCAGATCCAGCAGGAGATGATCGAGTCTGCGGCCGAGATGCTCTACGGGCTCATCCACGCGCGCTACATCCTCACCACAAAGGGCATGGCAGCCATGTTAGAGAAATACCAGAACGTAGATTTTGGACGCTGCCACCGGGTCTACTGTCAGGGGCAGCCCGTGCTCCCCGTGGGGCAGTCGGACGTGCCGCGCCACACAACCGTCAACGTGTTTTGCCCAAAGTGCCGCGACATTTTCTTCCCAAAGTCCCAGCGCGCTGGCCGTGAGTCGACTGTGTCGATGTGCTGCGTGGTTGTCCCCATGATCAAGTCACTCATCGGTGTTGTATTGTATTGCATTGTGTGTATGTGACTGCAGAGATTGACGGCGCGTACTTTGGCACGACGTTCCCGCATGTGTTCCTGATGACGCATTCGCAGCTCGTGCCGCCGCCGCCCACGCAGGTGTACGTGCCGCGCGTCTACGGCTACAAGGTGCACAGCTCGAGCGAGTACTACACGGGCCGCAAGAAGATCGCGCAGTCCAGTGGCCGCGGGAGTGGGAGTGGAAATGGCCGCAAGCCCGCACAACAAGTGCTGAAAGGAGGTCGACCTAGTGACACGGCTCAGCAAGCCAGATAAGTGGAGACCGGGAAGGGAAACGAGAGAGATGGCGCCGAAGCGAAGCTATGGAGCCGGTTGTCTCTCAATTCAGTGGCTGGTGGTGTCGTGGTAGGGATTTATGAAGCAGAGAGAGAGAGAGAGATGCATGAAGAGAGAGGCACTCGCCAGCTTTGTGCATCAAGAACAAACATTATGGTGGTGGCGGTCGCTTGTCAACTCAGTCAATGGAATGGAATGCAGTGAACCAGCATGATGGATGGATGATACACACACAACGACCCTTTTGTGAATGTAATTATTCCCCCTTTTTGTGCTGAAGCCTTGTCTGCCTGCACCAGGGTTCAAAGAGAAGAAGAAGAGAATGGAATGGGCTGCTGTTTGTTCAATTGTCTGTCTACACTTCCAGAGCGTAGGGCAAGATCGCGTCGACCTCCACGTCGATTTCTCCGTCTTGCGTACGATAGAGATGCGTCGAGAAGAGAAACACGCGGTTGCTCTTGATCAATTGCCGCTCAAGGAACTCGGGCGTGAGCTTCGCAGAAGGAGCCAGAGTTGCTGCTTTTGTTACCGCTGTCGTTGTTGTTGTCGGCGCCTCGACCACCTCGGCGACAATGCTTGCACCATTGTTGGTGTTGCTAGTGGTGGTGGTGGTGGTGGTGGTGGTTCCGTCGCTTGATAGCTCCGTCTTCAGTGCATGGTTTTTCTTCTTGTGCTTCCGTTTCCTCTTCTTCTTGTGTTCGCTGCTCTTGGACGTCGCTTCTGCAAACAACTCGTCCACGATCCCCGGTGACAGTGTTTTCAGCAGGAGCTTTGACGCTTTCGGAGTGACTCCTTTCAGATTGTTGTGATCCGCTGTTGCTGGTGGCGATTTCTGCTGGTCCAAAACCTTGAAAACAGGATTCATTCGCAGTGTCGCTTTCAGAGAGAGCCCCCTGTCGTGGTCGTCGCCGAACTCGATCTCATAGGCTGCTGTGGTCGTCGATGCTGCCTCCTCCGAGTCTGTGTGCTGCTGCTTTGGAATCGAGAGTAGCCGACCGATGACGGCAACGTGCTGGTGCTCCAGCTTTTCCAGACCATCGCAGACCTTGGACAGCTCGCTGCAGTTGACACAACAAGCACGTATGGGGGTTAGTGCTCTATCCAGTCGATGCCATCGGAATGTAATTGTGATCGAAAGCAAGCAAACTCATACCTGAATTGATACACGGACCGCCCAAGAAAAGGCGGCAACTTCCCCGGCTCTGCTGCTTGGACAGTGCTAGACCGCGTGCGGTACTTCTTGATCGTGCCGCCCTCGAGCCAGCTCTCGCCCGTAGAGCTCTTCTCGCGCATCTTCCCCTTCGCGACCAGCTTCTCTGCAAAAAAAGAGTTCAAACTGCAATCCTCAATCGCGTTGAACGCCGACACCGCGTCGTTCACGCGCAGCACCGTGAAGCTGCTGCATACCGCGTACTGTGTGCCGAAGATGTGGTCGTCCACCCCCGAGCGCACCGCTTGATCGTCGACGACGACCCATCTCAGCTTTGTGAGCATCACAGTGTCCCCAGCTTTCAGGTTGTAGAATTGCTGCGGCTGCGAGCAATCCTGGACCAGAATGACGAGCTCGTTCGACGAGCTCCGGTCGACAGCCTTGACCCATCGGTACTCTCCCACCGAGCCGCTGCTCATTTCTTCTACTCCTCCGCCATCTTTCTCGCCGTCTTCACTTCCTTCAGAGACTGCGCGCTTGCGCTTGCGCCGCCGGCAAACTTTCCCAGCAAATGAGAGAACACCGACAAAATCGAAGTAGAATGTATCTAGCTTCGACAGAGTCTCTTCGCTCCAGTACTGCGTGTCGAGCGTAGTCGCAAAGCTGCACTCGAGCCGAACTGGTGGTGATGACGAAGGCGACGACAACGAAGAAGCAGAGCGCTGTCGTCCACTCGATTGCGTCCGAGTCATTTTGTTGCTGCTGCCGGTACTTTCCGACACAGGTTTCGGGATAACCTCAGCCATTTCGAGATACTTGCAGAATTTCTCTACGACGATATTGCAACAGACACACATACAGCACAAGACATGCGTTATTCGTCTACCCACTATGGTCTCAACAGCTCACGAAAAAGTCTTTGCGTGCAGTACCTGGAATGTGAAACACTTCTCCATCGGACTCGTGCTCAAAGTAAAGCAGCTGCTCCATAGACCTTGCTTCATCTTCTTCCTCACCCTCGGGCTCTGTAACCGAGACCGAGTACCCGCGCAACTGGATCAAGTCGCCCTCTTGAATCGCACCAAAGTATTTCACACACGAAGAGCCAAAGAACGCAATCTCGAACGCGAAAGTGCTGTCAACTACACACATTTCACCAACGCAAAGCAAACCCAGTCAGTAAGTACCAGTGTCAATCAGCATATAGCTGAGTTCACAACACTCGTCGGGCACGTACCAAGCACAATGTGGAAAACGAATGGCAACGGGTTCGCGATCCCAGGCTCTCCGAAATGCGTCACTTTCGACTTGACGCGGACAATGCCAACCATCGGCGGGTACTTGTCCTTGTAGCTGTCTCTGTCTCCGCTGCTGCTGATCATTTCCTTGATATCGAGCATATTGTGGATGACCGGCGCTTCCGACGTAAACAAGCTGGAGCAGTGCTGGCGCTCGGTACTGGCACCTCCCTCAGCTCTCACGCTCTCCACCGAGTCTAGTAGCGCGTAGTTGTCAGAAGTGAGCGGCAGGTAGTACATGCGCTCGCCCGCGATCGGGATCGTCACGTTGGTCTCGCGCTCGCTCGCTGCGGTGGATGCAAACGTCAGATCGTCTCCGTGGTCTTTCTCCACTAGCGCCGTCCCAGAAGCGACCAGGAACTTGTCGCTCTGTCGCTTGATCACCTCACAGCCCTTGATGAAGCACACTGGCCTCGTGGCATCGCTGCTGTCGCCATCTTTGACCTGGAAGACGTCAAAGTCTGTCACCTGCAGCCAGCCACTCAGAGCAATCGCAATGACCACATGAGCGCCTTGGCCACACAGCTACTATACGAGATCTCACAAGCGCCATGTTAACAAACTGTACCCGCATGATATCGAAACGCGACAGGTCGCCGCGCCAGATCGCGTGGTTCATCTCGGGCGAGAGCACGCACTTGATCTTGCTGCGTCCGTCGCTGAGCAGCACGTCAAACACGTCGCGCTCCAGCGTGTCGCTCGCGTCTTTGCCGAACTGCCGCTTCAGCGCCGGGTCTGCCAGATCTGCCCAAATGTAAGCCAAGAACACATGCATACACACAAGAGAGACGAGTGTGTGAGTCACTTTGTTCGCTTCACCAGACTCGCGCTCGTGTGACCGCGTCATCATCCACAATCAGGATGGAGGAATGAAAGAGACGTCAACCGCACATCTGTAGACGCCCAGCAGCTGCAGCAGTACGCCACTGCCATCGCCACTAGGAGGGGTCTCTTTGCGCAGCACGCGCACGCCGTCGGCCGTGGGCGTCGCGCCGTGAGCAGCAGCAGTTCCATCGCGCGCCATTTCTGCCTAAATGAGAGAGGGAAAATTCAAATGAGCACCTGCTAAGTGCGCAAATCGCCACTTGTTTGTTGAGTAACAATGACTGAAACAGCTCTCTTATGCGACTTTACACCAGAAAATGAAACAAAATGACCCATCCCAAATGCAAACCGACAGTATGCGTGCTGCCACTCGCGAAGGTGTTCACAATGACACATTCTTCCGTTATTGCACGCTACCCAGCGTCAAACTCTGGGAAAAAGCAGCGAGAGCGTGCGCGATGACGCTGGACGAAGCGAAGGAGCTCCGACTCAAGCTGGTGAAAGAGCGGTCCTTCACCACGGATGATCACCCGCACGGGCAGTACAGTCGGTTCAACCTGTGCGAGCACTAAATAGTCCGAGGTGGTTGTCGGTTTGTTCAGACCCACGCACATAGGACAGACAACACGTTCAGAATGCTAACGATAGGCTCCACGATCTTGCTTGCTAGATGGGAAAACAATGTACGATTTACATGCAGATCTGTGGTATGTGCTTTGGTGGCGGATAGCACAAGGACAACTCGACTTGATCCGTCTCGACGCTGTACGTGAGCGCTGGGAACACCGAGTGGCGACTGAAACAGCAGTCGATTTGCGGGAGTTGTGGCGCTCGCGAGCAGTCATCCTGCTTCTGTTCTTCCGAGACATCGTCTGTGGCATTCTCAACGGTGCTGCTCCACGGTGACTCCACAGCGAACCGCTGCTCCTCGCCATTGAGAAAGAACGCGATGCTCTGGCTGTTCATGTCCAACAGCACACCCACAATGTCTCCTTCCTTGTAAGGCTGGGCGTATCCAAACTCCACTCCATTCCTCACGATCGCGCCAGAAGCCGCGTACCCAACCGCTCCATTCGCCCACGAAGAGCTGATGGCGTCAGGGTCACTGAGGCTCTCGCACTCGAAGTTCTCATTCGCTGCAATCCCAACCACCACCGCTGCTGAAGAGCCATAGTCCACGCTGCTCATGCGCATGATGTCCACTTCCCAGTAGTGCCTGCCACTCGTGAAGAAATGCTGCTTGAAGAGCCGATTGCGCTTGACGCTCAACTGGCGCATGGCGATGGCACCACCACCACCGCCACTGGATCCTAAGTGCACAGTACGCAGCACAACGTCAGCTCTACACGACGGTCCACTGAGCAACAGCGTCTGGCGCTGGCGTAGCGCAGAGATCCATAGACACACTGAGCGAGACTCACTGCGCGTAGCTCTTCGCCTCGTCATATTTCTTCTTCTTCTTCTTCGTGTCCTTCTCAGCAGAACACGATCTGCGAAAGCTCACCAAACAAAACTTCAGCTTTCTGAGATGAAGTCTGAACCCACTCGCAGTCAATAGAACCAATCAAACAAACGTTGGTTATGAAACAAGTCCAGCTTGACATTGAAAGAAAACTCACTGAAGCTGGAAACAAACAAACGTGCAATTGAACAATCTCTCATGATCATAAAAAGCACTTCTGAACGGTTTTTAGCGAATCATGGTCGCTCCCGCCAAACTTCAACCAATCATCGAGCGAGTTGAGCTCAAATGGTTGTTGCTAGTCTTTTTGTCACCACGCTAATAAAGGAAACACAACGAAAATGGAGACGCGGTGGACTGGAAGCCCTCCGTTCGTGCAGCGCCTGGCGCTCTTGAAGCGCTGCGTGGGCGAGAGCCGCGCGTCGCGCACGCCCGTGGACCTCAGCGGCGTGCTCTGCGACGCGCTCGCGCTGCAGGAGCTGGTCGCGGAGCTGCTGCTGCCGTTCGCGCAGCTGCAGATCGACCAGGTCGTCGCGCTCCACACGCAGAAGAACGATGGTGACGCTGCAGTCCAGCGCCGTGCGCTGGAAGAAGGAGAAGGAGAAGCTGTTGTCCGCAAGAAGAAGAGCGCAAGCAAGCATGGACGTGGCAGAGCCGCGAGGAAGGATCAGGAGGGAGTTGCAGCTGCAGAAGAACGTGCTGCTGGAGTCAGCGAGGCGGCTCAAGAGTGCGAGGTGCACCACTTTACGACTGTGATTGCGGGGGCCATGGCGGGCGCGAGACAACTCGGTGCGTTCTCTTACTGCCGATATTACTGTGTGTGTGTGTGTATGCGAGAACGTGTAAAGCTGATTCTGTGGTATGGATGGATGTTGATATGTTGGCAGCGTATAGCGAAGCAACCGTGATCACGAGACCGCAGAGCCAGAGTGCGCTACCGCCAGTGGCTCTGAAGCCCAAGCGCGGTCGTACTCCCAAAAGCAAGGAGAAGATGAAAGAACAGATCGCTGTGGTCGTGCCGCAACATCCGGATTTCGTCTGCCATCGCATTGTCTCCATAGACGTCGGAGGCGATCGAAGCGTGGAGCTCAAGCGCCAGACGATTGACGAAGGGAAGAAGGTTCTTCTAGGTGTGCATCTCTCTATCTATTGGCAAATCACAATGCTGGCTAGACGTGTGCTCGTCGATACTCACCTACTATGTGTCTACAGTCGTCGACTGGATCGATCAGGTGGACGCGATCCTCGCAGCTCGGGATGCGATTGCAAAGCTTGGTGCTGAGGTCGTCGGTGTGAGCTTCGTGGTCGCGACAAACGCAGCGCTGCTCAGCGAACTCAAGAAAGAGCAGCTGCTCTTCAGCTGCTCGTGGACGCCATCGCCCGGCGCCGAAATCGCACTTTCTCGCGATCAGAGTGTGACCCGGAGCATCGTGCCAGAGGGCGATGCGGTGGTGCAGAACCAGAATTGCTCGTGCCACCAGCCTGGTCCGCATCGAACTGGGATCGCGAGAAAGAGGAAGCGCAGCGTTGATGAGGACAATGCACTGAAGCCTCCGTCGCTGACACACGTCACTGCGCAGTATCAGGTACGAAGAAGCATTGTCTTTTTCAAGTTGGCTATTATCCGTGCAGCAACAACACCGCAGAGATGGTGAGATGGCAGGTGCTGAGTGGTGTTTGTGTTGCTATTATGATAGGGGAACAATCCGAGCGAGGATCGCAGTGTCAGCATTGTGAAAGCAGGAGAAGACGGTATGGGACAGTCGCGTCTTGCTATTCAAGTGTGTCTTCTCGCTGCGAAGTGCTAGTATGGACACGTTGGTTTACTAGCATTGTTGTCGTTGTCTGCAGGCATCCAAATCAATGGCGTGTTTGACGGTCACGGCGGCTCGATCGCTGTGGAGTGGGTCTATTGTTTGTTCTCCTTTTTGAATCATTGGTGGCTGCGTTGGACAGTTTAGAACTGACACTACTGGGCTCTTCCGTGGCAGGCATCTTCGGAAAACTCTTTGCCAAAGAATACTGTCGGGGATCTCAACAGAAGCCAGAATAGAACAGGTCGGCTTTCAGCAAATTCCTTTTCAAGCACTCGTGACTGCGCTGGCTCATTGCTGACGCTTCGTTTGATTGCATCCCCACAGGTTACAGAGAGTCTGAAGCAAGCCTTCTCCCAATGCGACGAAGAGCTCAAGCAGTCGCTGTTGGCGCTGCCCGCGGAGACGCATCTCTCAAAAGGCTACTGCAACAGCGGCGCATGTGCAGCAGTGGCACTTTTCGTCAACTCGGTTCTGTACGTCGCGAACGTTGGAGACTGCGCTGTTGTGATCGGTAAGACGCATCCCGAGTCTGGGATCTGTATCGCGACCCAGCTGTCGATCGAGCACAGCTGCAGCAACGTGGACGAAATTCGTCTCGTCCTGGAACGGTCTCGAGATCGAAACCCAGTTCGTCTGAGCAAAGACGACCAGGCAAATGGCGCCGCGGGGTTCGGTGTCAAGAGAGTGGCAGGCAGTTTGGCGGTGACGCGCGCATTTGGGGATTTCTACCTGAAGTGTGAAGAGTTGAGCTCCGCTCCTTTCAAGGTTTGTGTAGAGCTTTCAGGCTCGCTTGTGGTGCTTCCTTATCGCGTGATGCTGACATTTTGTTCTCGAATGTGGTGATTGCTACCGCAGAGCAAAGTCCCGTACATCACAGTCGAGCCGAGCGTTTCTGTCCATCGCCTGGATGGCAGTGAGAAGTACCTCATCCTTGCAAGCGATGGGCTCTGGGAAGTGCTGACACCTGACGAAGCAGTTCAAATAGTCGACGAATTCGGTACGTGGCAGGCGATGGAATCATCCACACAGTCGCATCAAGGTGCTGAAGTCTTGTCTCTTCTTCTGTGATTGTAGATTCGACGCAATCGCTGTTCTTCTCGACCGTGAGCGCCGCGTTGATCCACGGTGCACTCGAGAAGATCGCGCACCGAGACGGGTTGATGCTGCACGAAGTGCTGGCGCTTCCGCCAGGTCCCGGTCGCAGACGCTTTCACGACGACATCACGTGCACAGTGGTGTACATTAGTCAGGACCTCCCAGAAGAAGCTGAAGAAGCCAAAGAGCCAGCCATAGACTCTGCGCCTGCTACCATTCCTGCAGCAGACGTGACTGATGATGAGCCATCCGACCCGTTGAAGTGAGGGAAGCAAGAGAGAGAGAGAGAGAGCAAATACAAGCCGCTCTATTCGGACATCATCATGTTCACATATTCCACGTAGTTGATATTCCCATGCTGATCCGGTTCGAGCTGTCGCCACACAACGACACACAAGCGAGTAAGTGTCAACGGAGTGAGCGAAAAGGTAAGCGTCATGACACCTAAGAACGCACCTGGCTGATCAGTTCTTGCGCTTGCTCAGGGGAGATCTTGTCCGCGCCGTAGGTCGTCAGTGCGACCAGCAGCCTGTCCGCCTTGATGAAACCCGGCGCCGACGCGTTGCCTTCGAACGCCTTGAACGCGTTCTTCACCTGCTCCGACGTGTACGTGGCGTTCACCTTGCGCGGCATGACGGCCACGAACTCGTCAAAGTCGATCTCGCCGTTGCTGTCCTGGTCGATTTCGTGGATCATCAGGTCGATCTCTTCGGGCGAAGTGTCGATGCCCAGCGTGTCCATGAGCTCGCCAAGCTCCACTTTCGTGATCGAGCCACCGCGGTCCTGTGAGCGTGCAAGAGCGAGCGAGCGAGCAAAACCCAAGTCTCGCTGGTTAGAACGAGTGGTCTCAGCGCATTGCCCAAACGGATATGCAGGCAAGGAGCCGTACTCGGTCGACGAGGTTGAAGATCTCGCGGAACTCGGCGAGCTCTTCCGAGGACAAGTTGTGCGCCATCTTCGCTGCTGCGCGTTGGCTTTATCGCGTGTGCCTGTAAGGCAGTTCCCAAAGTGAGCAGCAGCTTCCAGCCAGAGGCACCTCAGCAAAATTTGGTCAAGAGGGTTGGAACCGACGTTGTTTTCATTTTCCAAACCGCTCGTGGTGTTACGGCTTTCACAGACTAGCAATATGGTGCTGATCGCTTGCGCAGATCCTTGCTCAGCAGCGCAAATAACGGCGTCGACGGCGTTGACACAGCGCTGCGGGGCTTCTCTGGAATCGAGTTGTTGCTAGCGGTGGTGGTGATCGACAACTTCGCGGCGGGCTTCTTGCGTCTCAACCTCCAGGTTTGCTGAGTTCGTTGCGCTGCGCAGCGCTTCGGGCTGCTCTTGTTCTTGAACGTACAGCTGTTGTCCAGCAACCGAGACATCGCACGCGAAAGCTGTGGCTTGGTTCTCATGTCGTCGCTGCCATTGGGGCTGCTGGCTGCTTGGTTGAGAGCGTGGAAGTGCGAGCCATGCTTCGCAAACATCAGCGCCATCGCGACGCAAGTGAAGCTCGGGTGATGCTGTTGTCTAGGAGCCAACTCGACAGAGTTTACGCTTGAGTCAGAAGCATCATCTGTGGACTCCTGTCGCACCAAAGGAGCCACATTCTGACCGATTTGCGTCGATCCGAGCCGCCACAGCCCAAATGCTGTTCGCTGGATTCGTCGGATATACGACTTTGCGACTTTGTCGACCGCCTGAATGCGTCGCTGGAAGGAAGAGCCCTCTGCAAAGCGTCGCCCCGCAAGCATCGCACTCGAGCTGAGAAGCGCATTCGTCCAGGATCGCGGACTTGGAGCTTGAGCAGCAGAAGGACGACGAGCCAAGCTCTCTTTTTGAGTCCCATCGAGCTGCTGCCTCCCATCATAGCCTGCTTTTACTGGCAACGACTCGGTAGTGCTCACTCGCAGAGTACTCCTGGGTTCGCTGCGAATGAAGAAGGAGAAGAGCAGAACGAGGGGGTTGTTCTACAGTCTCGCTCGGTTTCCCACCGGTCTCTTCAGTAAACCTCGCGTCTGAGATGTGGTGGACACTGGCTGCTTCGGTCTCCAAACTCTCGCGTGCAGCTGAAAATGGTTCTCCTTCTCCGACAGGTGATACTTGCTCGCTCGTGCTAGAATCAGCGGCGATCGCATCGACCTCACCTTCTTCATCGAGCCTGAGAGCCGACTCTTCTTGTGCAAACGCCGTGCAGTCTTCGCTGGACTCCGCGCCAGAGCGTTATCGAGGGTGTCGACACAGACTTGCTCGGCTTTGCTTGCACCAACTTCACCTGTCGGAGCTGAGTGGCGACGGGACTGGCTTCCGTGATCTGCGTATTGCGATTCTTGAAACTCTTCTCCGCCTGCATGCTTGCTGCTGCGGACTGGTTGTGCTGCTTCAGATCGCTCAGTGACTCTAGGAATCTGAACTAAATGCAATTCAGATCCACCAGCGCTTGCGTCTTCTTCTTCTTCTTCGAGTACTGTGGCGATGTCCTTTTCAGCCTCGAGACGCTGTGTCTCCTCCTCGATTCTCTGCTGCTGACTCGCCGTCAATTCCGCGATCAAGTGCTCGACTGTGGAGATGCGGTTCTCCAGGATCAAGCTCTGTGTTTGTGCATCATGTGAGGATGGAATCTCAGCGGCGATCGCATCCTGCTCGGTGATGTGATCGCATGGCTGCAGCGAGTTGATCCAGTCGAGAGATCGCAGCAGCGCTGCTTCGGGTCCTGCGATGCAGTTCATATCGACGCTCGAGTCAGATCCACCACCGCTGGATTGCGCGAAGCGACACAAGTCAACAGCGATGTTCTCCGCCTCATCCTGGACCCACAGGAAGCTGGTGACGGGCTCAGTCCGCTTGCTGTCATCTGCAGCCGCACTGCCAGTCACAATGAGGTTCTTGACGATCATAAAAGACGGTGACTCCAGTCGCCTCTGTTGTCGGCTACAGAGTCGACCGAGGTCCACAATCGCATGGAGCGCGTCGTGCAACACGGTGCATTTCGCGATGTCGACACTGTGCGAATGGCAGAACCTGCGCAGCTGCGCTTTGGCATCGCGATGCACGTCCACTTGCAGTACCACGGGCTGGAAATCCAGCAGCGCGGGGACCACAAGCCACGCAGGTGGAGGGTTTCCGCGCGCAGGGGTGAACCAACCCGCGCGAGAGAAGATCACCACGGGCTCCGCGTTGTGACCACCTGCTGCTGCTGTGGCTGTGGCGTCCACGATCAGGATGGCGAGCGCAGCGCAGACCAAGAGCTTGCGCTTGAGGATCTTCATCAGGACGATGCGGCCAAGCGAGCGAGACGTTCGCAGTGAGTGGGCGTGATTGGCAAGCACGCAATGCAGGACTCGCGAGCTTCTTGAGCTCGTGTGCTGCTTTGCCATGTTGTGTCGTTTCACAACGAGAGGGCTCAAAAGATCGCATTTTTGAAAAGCATGGAAAGTGGAATGAATGCTAGCCCGTCTAATTTGCATTCTTTCTTTGTTATTTGATTTAAGCTTGGCAAGTCGTCAGTATTGACACCAACAAAGCCTCTATGTGAAAATGAGTGTCTAGTATCAAAGGGGTTCTGTGAAAATATCGAAAGAACTGAGCGAAAATCGAAACCAACAATCCTGTATAAAACCATGCATTCTCTGTTTGTACACTATTCCATTTGGAGGGTCATGCCTCAGCGAATCAGTACGCTCCAGAAGGTGTCAACTCGCTCTAATTGGCTGAAAATCACAAACTCAACATTTTTGCACTGCACATCTGAATGATGCTCTGCAGGCAAAACAGCTTGCATCAGCATCAGGAAGCTGTCGGACTGGTCGACTAGCTGCAGGTTCATCGCGAAGCAGCAACTGGCTGCGTCTCTCTAGCGACGAGCTTCGTAGCCCACACTTGCAATTTTTGATGCTGGCCATCTCTTGGGAGAGAGCGTGTCGTTGGACTTGCTCCTTCCTCCTTCTCGCAGCACTCAAATGAACAATCATTCAAGCGCCTTGGCTACAGCGTGCATTCCAAAGCCTTTCTCGAATAGCATTTGGCTCAGTTGCCAAGCCTGTTGCTAGGATCCTGTTGACTGTTTGCGAGCAAAAGAGGAGAGACTTGAAGTCCAGCAGGCTCGAGTTCGCGAGTGAAGCAGAGAGAGTGTCACAGTGGCAGGATCAAATGGCTTTTGCTTTGGCTGGTGTTAATGGAGAGGATGGTCAGATCCTCGAAGTCAGGTAGGAAGCCTGTTAAAACGGACATTTCAAACAGTGACTGGTAGAAAAGTGCTGGTCAGTCAACTTCTGCATGTCACTAATCCAGGATAATAGACATCCAACTCGAATCTTGAACCACCAGCGCCAGCTCTCTGATTGGCTCTCCACAATTATCCACGACTGTGTGGCGTTTTATCGTGCATCATTCTCGACAGCCCTTTATACACCGAGTGTGATGCATAATAGCGTGCATACTCCCTCTATAAACACGGATGTGCCTTCGACTTTCGCACTACGCGCTATCGAGGGACGCATTGCACACAAACGACTCGAAACGATCATCACGCACTCACGGAAACCAGACGAACAAGAAGAGCTGCCAGAACACGAGCCACTCACTCGTTCACCTCACAGCGATCCTCCGCTTGCTCTTTCTCTCACTCTGCCACGCCTGGCGCACGAGAGACTGCTGCGCGTGCGTGTGAGTCTCTCCTTCACTTTCGCATTTTCGCTGGTGGAAAGCGCGCTTCGAACGAGAGAGAGAGAGAGAGAGAGAGGCAAAAAGAAAGAAAGAACGCCAGAGACGCACGCGATGGTGCAGTTTGCCAAGAAGCTCGCAGCGGCGCAGCGTCCGGAATGGACAGGGTGCGTTCTGCTTTGTGTTGCGCTGCCTGTGGCTGCTGCTGTGTCTGTATGAGCGTGTGATGGTATCTGACTGACTGTGTGTGCATGCGCTCGATGCGGATTGGATTGTAGACACTACTTGGAGTACAAGCAGCTGAAGAAGAAGCTCAAGAAAGTGATCACCGCGACGCGCGACGACTCGGTCGAGGCCGCGCACCACGAGCAGGAAGGCTTCCAGCGCGCATTGGACTCGGAGGTGCGTCGTCTTGTGCTGTTGTGTCGGCTCTCTCGAGGACAAGCAAGAGAACAAGAGAACCGACCAACTGACATATCGTTGCGGGTTGTTTGAACTATTAGGTGGAGCGCGTGGTGCTGTTTTTCCTGACAAAGCAGGGCGAATTCGCCAAGACACTGGCGGAATTGCGCCGCAAGCAGGACCATTTGCTGCCAGACGACCTCGAAGCGATGCACTCGATTAGCGAACGGTGCGTGTTGTCACGTTTCTCGCTTATCCACGCAGTGTTGGGTTTCTTACCAATCGTGTCTGTGTATGTGATGAATGATGGACGACAGGTTTCGTAAAGTGGGCGACGATTTGGTGCAGCTGCTGCATTTCGTGGAGCTGAACGCCACGGGCATCCGCAAGATCCTCAAGAAGCACGACAAGACCGTCAAGGAGCACAAGATCATGGGCTCGTACCTGTCGTCGCGCACCGACTCGCAGGCGTCCCACCTCCAGCAGCTCTACCACGACGAGGGCGTCTCGGCGATCATCGCGACGATCCGATCGGCATTGAGCGAGCTGCGCAAGCTCGAGGTCCAGATCGCGTCTGGTCCGCAGAGCACCAGCTTGGCGCGCACGATTTCGCAGTACGAGCCTGTTCTGAACAAGATCCAGCTGGCGCGCCTCCGGCTGCAGCAATCCACACAATACGTCAAGACCATCGCGGCGCAGGCGCTGATCTTCGACGGGGACTCGTCGGAAGACGAAGACGAAGTCGTGTACGAGTCGTTCAAGCGGATGTCGGAGCGCTCGGAGGTCTCTCGCTTCATCAACATGCTCTGCACGTTCCTGTACATGACCAACTACTACATCGTCGCGCCAACGAGTGGCGACTACGCTGCCGCGCTCGGTGGTGAAGCGGCACTGAGTGGTGTGATCGTCGGTATGACGCCGATCGCGTCGCTCGCGAGTGCGGTGCTCTACAGTTGGTGGGCGAACCGCTCGTACAAGTCTCCGCTCATATTTGCGACGTTCTGTCTGGTGGTCGGCAACTTGCTCTACGGTCTCGCGCTCAACTGCGACAGCATTGCGATGGCGATCGCCGGTCGTCTGCTGAACGGTTTCGGTGGCGCGCGCGCGATCAACCGCCGGTACATTGCTGACAACTACTCGCGCGAAGAACGTACGCAGGCGTCTGCGCTCTTTGTGACTGCGAGTGCGCTGGGCATGGCGGCTGGTCCGGCGTTGGCGGCGGCGCTCGACTACATCCCGGACTTCAAGATGTTTGGCGTGCTCGTGACCGTGGAGACGGCGCCGGGCTTTCTCATGTTTGCGTTCTGGACCATGTACCTGTTCCTCACGATCTTCTTTTTTGACGAACCGGATCGCGAGATGTACTTGGAGCGCACGAGATCGATGCTGTCGGGACTGGAAGCATCAAGGAGTGGCATTAGTGCGTCAGTGACTGAATCGAGCTCGCTGCTTGTTCGGCCAGCACCTACATCTGCGACGCCTCCTCGACTCTCCTCGCTGTGGAGCAACGTGCCAGTGGTCGCGACGCTGCTGATCTACATCGTGCTGAAGCTCGTGCTCGAGTGTTTGATCACCGCGAGTTCGACGATCGCGCAGTACTACTTCCAGTGGAACTCGATCCAGTCGGGTTTCTACCTCGCGGCGCTGGGACTGCTCATGTTCCCGACGAACGCGGTCGTGAGTTGGCTCTCGTTCCGGTACGAGGACCGCGAGATGATCGTGATGTCGCAGATCCTGATGATCGTCGGCGTGGGCGTGATCGTCAGCTACGGTCACTACTCGGCGTTCCAGTTCGTCGCGGGTGGCGTGATCATCTTCATCTCCACCAACGTGCTCGAGGGCGTCAACATGTCGCTCCTGTCCAAGACGATCCCCAAGGCGTTTGCAAAGGGCACGTTCAACTCGGGACTGCTAGCGACCGAAGCCGGTACTTTGGGTCGCGCTATCGGCGATGTCGCCATCACGGTTGTGGGGCTCCCGGGTATCCAGTACGTGCTCAACTGGACCTTCCTGCCGCTGCTCGCCACGAGCGTCGTCACGACGATCTACACGGTCCACGTGTACCCGAAGCTCGCGACGCACGACTAATGCGGATGGCAGAGTAGTGAGTAGCACTCTAATAGATAGCGAGGCGCATGGTCCAAGCAAACTTCGTCCTCACGCAACTGAAGCAAGCACCAATCACAAATCCCAACAAAGTTTAAAATCGATTTTCCATACAAAATGACTGACTTGCCTCGCCTTGCCAATGGAGACCTGCTGCGCATCGAGTCTCGACACTTTCGTTTCTTAGACGCGCTCGATGACGACAGCAGATGCGCCACCGCCCCCGTTGCACACTGCCGCACAGCCGATCCGGCCGTTCTCCTGTTCGAGCACGGAGCAGAGCGTGACGACGATGCGCGCGCCGGAGCAGCCGAGCGGGTGGCCGATGGACACGGCGCCGCCGTAGACGTTAACTTTGCTCGGGTCCAGGCTCAGCAGCTTCATGTTTGCGCACGCGACGACTGCAAACGCCTCGTTGATCTCAAAAAAGTTCACGTCTTCCTGCGCGATCTTCGCATTCGCGAGCGCCTTTGGGATCGCCAGCGCAGGCGACGTGGTGAATGCACGCGGCTCTTGGCTCGCATCACCAAATCCGCGAATCACCGCCTTGATCTTCGCAGTGAGTCCGAGCGCTTCCACTTTCTCTCTGCTCATCAGCACCAGCGCAGCAGCGCCATCGTTGATCGGCGACGCATTGCCAGGAGTGACAGTCGGTCCAAACGACTCGCTCGGCTTGAAGCACGGACGCAGCTTGCTCATCGTCTCGAAAGACACTTCGCGCGCGACGACCTCTTCGTCTTCAGTCACAAGGAGAGGAGGCGCGCCGCGTCGGACCGTCACTTCCACTGGGACGATCTCTTTCTGGAACTTGCCGCTGCGCGTCGCCGCCAGCGCGCGACGGTAGCTCTCTGCCGCGAACCTGTCCTGCTCTTCGCGCGAGACGTTGTGTTTGCGCGCGCACTCTTCCGCAAAGTCGCCCATGGGGACGTCTTCAAACGCGTCGAAGAGTCCATCCTAGTTGGCAAAGCAGAGCAAACAAACGCATTAGCTTTCGCTGTCGCACGCTACTAGAGCTCCAGCGCGCAGATTCATTATCACGTACCGACTGGATGGCGTCGACGAATGTGAGGTCTCCGTATCGAGCACCCCCGCGAACTTTCTTGGACATGTGCGGCGCCTGGCTCATGCTCTCCATCCCGCCGACGACGATGACATCCTGCAAGCCCAGCCTAATCGACTGCGCGCCGAACACCAGCGCTGCAGTGCCACAATTGATAGCAACAACCGATACGCGTTAGCATCACGACTCTTGTCGCATCGCTAGCCACAATCTCACCACAAAGACACACACCTTTCATGCCGGAAGCGCACACTTTGTTCACCGCCGTGCATGCGATCGAGTTTGGGAGCCCCGCCTTGATCGCCGCCTGCTTGGCCGGCGCCTGCCCCACGCCTGCACCGAGCACATGACCCAGAATCACCTCTTCCACCGCGCTCGGGTCCACTCCAGCGCGCGCAACAGCCTCTGCACATAACAAACAATAGGGAACGACAGCAGCTCAGTCAGATCAGACCATGCACGCACGATGCAAGATGACCCCAAGAACGGACGCAACGCACAAAAGCGCACCTTTGATGACGATGGCGGCCAGGTCCGTGGCCTTGACGGACGAGAGCTTGCCCTGCAGCGAGCCGCACGCCGTGCGCGCAGTGCCCACGATGCACACGTCGCGCGGGTCGTTCTTCGTGGCGCTCATGCTTCTCTCAATGCGCTATCTTGGTATCTCTGTTGCTGGATTGTGCGAATGTTGGTGTCTTCCAATCTGTTGATTCGCATCTTGCTCTTCATCTCATGAAGTAACAATGTGTGTGAAGTGGTTTGAGTTTTGCCTGCATTGCAGCAACATCACTGTTGTTTTGTATCGAGACCATTTCTGTATTAATTGGCTCGGCAAACTGCTCTTATATCCAGAGGCAATCGCTCTCATCTCGAAACGGCTTTTATTTTGAAGTGTCTACCTCAAGCGGACAGGAAGGAGCATTGGAGGACACGACGACGATGATAAGATAGAAAAAGCCCACGTTCGCTTTCTTAAGCGCCGGCGCGTCGTTCGTGTCGTTGCCCGTCACAGCGACGAACTGCGGACCGTAGGGCATGAGGTTCGACTGCATGTGGCCAGTCACGAGCGTGTTCTTGTCCTTGGGCGACGAGCGCGCCATCACGCGCAGGTGGGACCAGATGCGATCGAACTCGGCTTGGATGATGTTGCCATTGCCGTCGAGCACGCGGCTCCGGA
>JAASFO010000249.1:0-29370 GCA_023333815.1 Globisporangium recalcitrans
ACAAACCACGATATCGAGCTCCAGTCGAACAAGTCGCTGTCATGACGAAGAAAGATGATACTGCTGGAGTCTACAAACTCCACACTACACCGTCGTCGTCAGTCTCGAGATCTAGAGTGCTCGAAGTGAAGACCAGCACTTCGGAGAGCAGCAAACCAAGTGAGAAGCGACCGGCACTGAGTTACCTGCGTCGCGTATCACTCTACGTCGTGTTCCACATCTTCAACAGCATCTTCGGGGTCGCGGCGTTTGGGATCGTCATCGCAGGGTCGTCAATCGGCGTTGCGCTACTCCCGGTGTGTGGATTTGGTGTCGTCGTCTTCCAGGCGCTTGGCGTGATCACTGAGAAGCTCGCGATCCTCGATGTCGCGATTGCAAACCTGCTCGCCGAAGAGCATACCAGCGAGAAACGCTTGCGCGTCCATCCAGGAATCAAAGTGAGCGACTTCGCTGTCCCTCGTGGCGACACATCGAGCATCGAGGAGACTTGTATTCTGTCCTCCAGCAACAAAGCCATCCTCAAAGTGACGATCTACTTTGCGACCATCAAGTTCGCAGCTTCAGCTCTCAGTTGTTGTGCAGTCGCTTTTGTCGTGAGCTTTCCGATCGCCGCCCTCTCCAGTTCCGACGCACCGGATCTCCCGAGCTGCGGTCACGAGTGTGCTGACAAGCCAGTCGTATTCCTGCTGGTTACTCTGGGTGTCTTCGTCCTCAGCAATGTGCTTTTCGTGCTGATCGCGATGATTTCGAGAGAGCTAACAGAACTCGCTTGCGCCGACAGAAGGTCAGCTAAGCTCGGGAATGAAGTTGTACAAGCCGATGCGCTGTCTCGTGGTTGCGTAGAAGCTCTTGCTGCGCATGTGTGAACATGTAAATCGCACCGTTGCAGAGCAAAGAGTTCAAAGAAGGGTTTGCTCGAAGAGTGTAGCTCGTTGAAAGAAAGTCGGCTGGTTGAGCTTTGCCCTGCCTGTCATCATCGCAAAATGTGCAAGACCCAGCTCTCAAACCGATGGATTTTCCCGCGTTGACTTTTGAGACCTCCATGCACCTTGCACCCACAATAAAATGGGCTAAACAGCAGGTGGTCACAGCACCCCCATGACGCTCAGACATATGCGCTTCATCTGTCGGCTTCACTTCATTCTCCAATTCACAGCCACAGCAACACTTCAGTGCGCACACTGCGTACGCGGTCCACCTCTCGCCTGCTCAAGCGAACCCCATGGCGCAGCCATCTACCTCCGCCTCGTACCATCTCCACCCGGCGACACCGCCGCCACCACCAGAAGCTCTCTCAGTCGTGATCAAAGTAGTTGGCGACAGAGAGCTGCACGTCGAGCGCGCGGCACCAGTGGCGACTTCGCTGCCTCCTTCCCGTCACGGTTCGGCTTCTCCGTCTTCTCCTTCTGCTTCCCGGACTCGGACTCGGACTTCGTGGTGGCGGAAACTGACAAGGAAGCTTGAGCGATGCGCTGCGCTACTCGTCTGGTTGCTTGTATACCACACACTCAACACCGCGTTCTCCGCCGTGGCGTGCGCCACCACATTGCTACTCGTTGCACTCTCGATCGCTTTGCTCCCGCTCTGCTGTGCTGGTGTGTATGTCTACCGAACGATATTAGCGCCAGCGACGGTGCTGCTGGCGAAAGTCGACGTTGCGCTCGTGAACGTGTCGATCCTCGATGACGAGGACAAGCTTCTCGTGCACTCAGAGATCCTCGCGCAGACGTCTGGACTCGATCGTCAGGGTTTCGTTTCCGAGACTCCGAAAAAGAAAGTGGCGCCGCGCTGCTTCAGAGCCATGTGCTTCTTTGGACTCGTCAAGATCGGCACGGGGATCCTGAGCTTCTGCGCCGTGTTTCTCACAATCAGCGCTTTCGTCGCCATGGTCGCAGGCTCGTTCAAAGGCTCGCCGTTCGGGGACATTGCTGGCGACGACGACCTGCTGCAGAGCTTTGGTGTCTTCCTGTTGGGTCTGCTTCTCCTAGTCGCGTTCATTTCGTTCTGCCAAGGACCGACCGAGTGGATCTGTGCAGAGAAACCGCGAACTCCGACTCGTCCATGCCTCTTCTTCAGGTTCTTCAGTCCGTTCCGACATCGTGGCTGAGCAGAAAAGCTCAGGTTCAGAAATTGAACACAGCATTTTGCATATCGTAGTAGATCAAGTGGTGGAGAAAAACATGTATGCTACGTGCCAGGATGTGTTTATTGCTCATACAGCCGAGATTTGTTTGATTTAGAATGAGAGATACAATAGCAGTGAATATTGTGTACATAATCGCCAGTCCGCACACGCAGGTACAGTCACACTTCTTAGACAGCGTGGTCCTTGATCGGGTCCCAGCCAGTCGTCAGGTACTCGTCCAGCGCGTCGAGCTTGGCGATTTGTGCGTCCGTGAGCTTCACATTCACAGCCTCCAAGTTCAGTCGCTGGCGGTCTGGGTTCACGGACTTTGGCAGCGTGATGAAGTCCTTCGCGAGGCTCCACGCGATCAGCACCTGCGCTGGCGTCGCGCTCAGTTCCTTCGCGATCTCGTTCACGACAGGGTCCGCCAGCTTCGAAGCCTTCGCGAGTGGCGAGTACGCCTGCAGGATGATGTCGTGCTCCTTGTGGTACTGCACAAGGTCCGTGCGAGTCAGCCACGGGTGCAGCTCGACCTGGTTCACCGCAGGCTTGACCTTCCAGGTCTCGGCGAGCTTGTCCAAGTGCGCGCCGCTGAAATTTGACACCCCGATGTCCCGCAAGACACCCTGCGCCTGCAGATCTTCAAGCGCGCGCCAGGTTTCCGCACGCGTGGCCGCGTCACCAGGCGCGTGCAGCAAGAACAGATCGATGTAGCCGAGTCCGAGGCGCTCGTTGCTCTCTTTGACGGACGCGATGGTCTTGTCGTAGCCCCAGAACGAGAGGAAGAGCTTGCTCGTCACAAACACCTGGTCGCGCGGGAGACCCGAGTCGCGCACAGCCTTGCCGACGTCCGCCTCGTTCTTGTAGAACTGCGCCGTGTCGACGTGGCGGTAGCCGAGCTTGAGCGCGGAGGCGACGGCGTCGTAGGTCTCGGCGCCAGGCTCGCTCTGGTAGACGCCGAGACCGACGACGGGGATCAGCGCGCCGCTCGGGAGCTTCTTCGTGGCGACGTGGACACTGGCCATGGTTCTTCTTCTTCGCACGCGTAGAGCTGGAGGCTTGTTGGTTGCAGCGCAAATTGCAGAATGAGCGTGAATTGAAGGAGATGCAGAATGAGAAGATCGCAGAGTCTGGAATGTTCCGAGTGCGAATGATGCTTTTTGAATCGACCAGAAACTCTCTTATTTCAGAGACATGTGGTTTGAGAACCTGCACGAGCTTATATTTGGTATTCGACATCTTCATACAGTGACACCGATAGAGGGGAACATCGTCAAACTAAATAAACGAGCTGAAATACTTTGTCTCCAGATCACTTACTTTTCTGCATTGGACGCAGCTATTGAGGTAAATTGGCGAGGTGAGCGCAGATAAGGAGATGCTGAGCCGTGTCTGTGTGCTTCGAGTGCTGCTGAGTGCGGAGTGGCGAGCGCTCTTAGCGATAGAGAATGCACGAGACGCGAAGGGCTCTTTCAGCGATGACATCGCCTCGACCCGGAGAGGCTCGAACGTTCAATGAGCAGCTTTTCGTCCGCTCACAACGAGAATCCATCGAGCTCTCTCAAAATTCGGTCAGCCCGCTGCTCTAAATCGATCGCCTGGAGCTTTGCGTTTTGTTGTCTTTGCTTCAGCCCTCCGCATGTTTGTTTCTCTTTCGCGAGACGCAGCTTCAGCGACTGATTCAGTTGGCGGGTTTCTTCCAATTCGTCAAGCAGCTCGCGCTTTTTGCGCTGGCAATTCGCTAGGAGCATCTGGATGCCACGGTTTTCACCCTGAGAAGAAGGTGACCATCAAACGGAGTAAAGTGAAAGCTAGGCTAATGGTCCGTCATTCGTTTGATCAACACTGCGTCGGAATGTGAGAGCGAACGAGCACCTTTGCCGCGGACACTGCAGTTTCGACGCTGCCAAGCTGTGATTTCGCCGCACTAAGCTCTTTCTGGTGCTTGCGGTGCTTCTCGGACTCGCTCTCGCGGAAAGTGGCGTCTTCTTTCTTCAAAACATCTTGGTCAGCAAGCACCTGCGTCCAAAAGAGCTCGTTCTGTTCCTTTTCAGCCTTCATGCTGCAAGATCAGTTAGTTCCCATAGCACGTCAGCAGCTACTGATTATTCCGAGTGTAGGGCTGCTCACCATCGCTGATACTGCTGAGTCTGCATCTGCACAATGAGCTGTCGATGCTGAGCTTGCAGTTGTTTCAGCCGCCACGCCTTGAGTTCAGCGCGGATGTCTTCCACACTGCTCTCCTCCTCAAGCAGCGCATTCTCGATCGTCGCTTTCTCCAGATCGTTCTGCGCTCGCTTTATTGCTGTCGTAGCGCTCAGCTGCTGCGTCAGTCGCCGCTTCCTCGCCTCCAGCAGATCGTTCTGCTGTTGCATCTTGCGCGCGCGTTGCCAGCTGTCAAATCGGTCGCAAACACGCACACACCACATCGGTTAATAGACACGTTCGCATAACTCGCGCACACTCACTCACGCACCGCTCATCCACGAGCGCCCGCACATGCGCGAGCTTCTCCTCCATCCTGCTGCTGCTTCTGTCGCGGTTTCCGCACTGGGTCAATCGTCCGCAAAAAGGCAACTTGTGCTTCAACTTTCGCACAGGATCCGTGGGGCACTATTAGTGAAGAGTGCTTGTCAGCCCAATTTTGTATTTTGGGCATCTTCAGTCATTTTGGGTGGTCAGATGACATTTGGGTCAAAGCATGATGCAATCTGGTCACTTGTCTTGGTTTCACTATGGAAGTGGGAATGAAAAGAAATGCACTCCTCAATAGCTCAAATGCTGCCACAGGTTCGTAAAAGTGATGCAAAATCGTTTGAATGCTGTAAAGTGGCTATTCATCTGCACACAACTGTCTCTGACAGCTTGTCCTTAGATAGGGTCAGTTCGGATCGGGTCCCACGCAGTCACCATGTACTGGTCGAGTGCATCGAGCTTCTGGATCTGCTCCTCGGTCAACGTGACGTTGGCGGATTCGAGGTTCTCCTTGATGCGCGTCTCCCGCACCGACTTCGGGAGCGGGATGAAGCCCTTCGCGAGACTCCATGCGATCAGCACCTGGGCTGGGGTCGCGTCCGCTTCCTCCGCGACTTCCAAGACCGTGTGGTCGCGGATGCGGGTCGCTTGCGCCAATGGCGAGTACGCTTGCAGGTAGATGCCCTGGCTCTCGCAGTATTTGACTGTGTCCTTTCGCATCAGCCACGGATGCAGCTCGATCTGGTTCACCGCGGGCTTGACTCGCCACGTCTCGGCGAGCTTCTTCAAGTGCGCCTCGCCAAAGTTCGACACGCCGATGTCGCGCAACGTGCCTTCGCTCTGCAGGTCTTCTAGCGCGCGCCACGCCTCCGATCGGTTGCGGTTGTCCAGCGGCGCGTGGATCAGGAACAAGTCGATGTATCCGAGACCCAGCTTCCGGTTGCTCTCGCGCACCGAGTCGAGTGCTCGCGAGTAGCTCCACGCCTGCAGGACGATCTTGCTGGTCACGAAGATCTCTTCGCGCGGGATGCCCGAGTCGCGGACCGCTTGGCCGACATCCTGTTCGTTGCGGTACACCTGCGCGGTGTCGATGTGGCGGTAGCCGAGCTTCAGTGCAGTGAGCACGGCGTTGTAGGTCTCTCGACCCGGTCGGCTCTGGAAGACGCCGAGACCGATGCTCGGGATCAGCGCGCCGCTCGGGAGCTTCCTGGTTGGCACTTGGACGCTCATGCTGCCGGAACTGGTTGGTGTTGTTGGTGGTGAGATGCAGATTTGCAAATGAGCTCTTTGCATGAAGAGCTCAATCAAGGGCAAATGCGTTCAAAGTTGAAGGCGTAATATCAACGAGTGATCTGTTGATGTCTTCCTCCGTTGATTTGATTGGTCAGACTGGACTGAGCTAGTCCTCGTTTTGCTCTAATTTACACCTTCTTAGCTATTTCTCAGTCGATTTTAGGAGTCGTTCCAAATGCGATCCTCCAATCACCGACTAGATGAACTGTGACGTGGCGTTGTTTCGCAACCATATCAGACATAAAAAGTACGCGCGACCAACTCGACACTCGTTATGCTCTGCTGCACAAGTCGCTCACAACTCAACTCGTCTTCACGCGCACACAACCAAGCAAGCAGCGACATCACCAGGCAGCTACAACATGAGCACCTCCATGCCAAAACGCCGCACCGGAGCCTCCCAAGCGCTTCTTAACGACCTCCAGCTCATCTGGGCGATCCACGAGTTCACAGATATCTTGAATGGAGATTGAGGAGTCCTCTCCTTTCAGGGGACTCACTCCTGCCACCACTTTGCGACATTTCCGAGTCAAATTGGGTTTGTGGTCGCTGACACTTTCTCCAAACAGCAGTTGGCTCGGATTTCTTGAATGGAGTCCTCCATCCTGCGATCTGATTGGCTGTTATCCTGTTGAAGAATGATGGATGTTGGATCCCGCGAGTGATGATCTTCACGCAACCATTCTTGACGACTGACCTGGGCAAGCATACTCACCATCCAAAAGCAAGCTGCTGAATATCCGCGACCTGCTCTCAACAGGAGAGCACCCGTCCCCAACTCGCCTCCATCCAGCCGCCCTGGGTCAAGTGCGCCGTGGTCACGCCACTGGAGACGACGAGACTCCCCGAGGTGGCTTTGCAGTCAGCAGCGGTCCAGGAGCACGCGCCGTCAGCAAGATCCTCTTCCTCGACAGCGTGTGCGGTTCATCAGTCTCCACATCGGCATCCTGATCGCGATCGAGATGCTCCTGCCGTCCGAGCTCTCGAGCGTATTCGAGTGAGTCTGCTGCACTACTGGAGCAAGATCAGCTTCTCCGTCTACCTGCTGCACAGCTTTGTTGTCTACTCTCCGCAGATCCACGGCCAGAAGAACTACTACGACACGCTCTTCTCGCAGCTCTTCCTCACGTGTCTGCTCGCCACTGCGCCGTATCACGCGGTCGAGTACGCGTCGCAAGCGCTCTCGACGAGGATCAGCAAAGCGCTGGCGCGACTTGAGAGCGTTGCTCCTGCTCCTAGTTCTTCCTCAGTGATCTACAAGCGCGTGGCTACGACCGATCGCTCAGACCATTCGTCAGCAGATTAGAGCACCTAGAAGGAGAGAGCATTCGAGGATTCTTGGCACGTCAAAGTAGATAAATAGACGTGTCCGTTCGAAACCTGCATCATTGGAGAATATGAAGAAAACGGAGCCGCTCGAAGTCGCGTTGCTCACTATATCTTCGTATGTGCACCAATCGTCATAGCAACACCCCAATGATGCTTGATTTTATGTATTGGTTCGAATTAAAGGAGTCCCTCGCTCGCTTGCTCTATCAAACCACCTGGGGGTATCGATGATGGCTAGAACGGGGGAACTGGGAGGTCAGGACGACACAGTAAAGCTCTCTACTCATTCACGCACGCTCGCTGTTTGGTGAGCCAGACTTCAGAGCTCAGACTTCAGGGCACTGCGTCGCTTAGTACTACTTGACCTTGCGGTCGTTCAGGTTCTGAGTTGGGCGATTGTCGTGGCCGTTGTCGGTCGGTGGGAGATCCAAGTGCTCCCCGCGCAGACGCTCAAGCTCACCGAGCGAGATCGAGAGCGGGTTGTTGATCACCCACCAGTTCACGATCTCGCTGCATGGCGGCGTGGTGAGACTGCCGCTGTAGTTGAACAGGTGGCTCTTGCGCACTACGGCGTTGAGCAAATCAACGTAGTTGAGTCTGAACACATCAACAAGGGGTTCACAGGGTTAGTGAGCTTGCGAGTACTACGTAGGGCAAGCCAAGGGGGTGAGCTGGATCGAGGACGTACTCGAGGTTGACTGGGACAACTTGGCTCTCTTCGCCTTCGTTCATGGACTCCCAGACCTTCTCGAGCCACTCGTTCTCCTTCACGTCTTTCTCCGGGTTCGAGAGCACACCTGTGACCAAGAGTCCGTCACCGCCGTCCTCCTTGTGCACAAAATGGATCTCGCCGCCGTAGTGGTGACCCTCGATCGTGTGCTCCGACGGCGTGTGCACGTGGAACTGGGCGAGTGAGTGAGTCTTGCCGTCCTGCAGCTCCAGGGAGATCTTGCACTCTAGGTTCAGGTAGTTAGGACGTCCGAGAGAGGGTTAGCGCAGTGTTGATCACGGAAGACTTGTGAAGCAAGCAAAGACTTACTGCTGTCGCCCGTGAACTCCCGCTTGTAGAGGTCTTCGAGGGTCTTCAGGTTGAAGCTCTCGCAGTCTCCGTGGAACTTGATCGGCGCAACGCCGCTCGTCGTCCCCCACAGATTGATCACACTGTCGCCAGAGTACTCGAGGTTGATCGGCGATTGGTGGGTGCCGTTGCACGCGGCGTTCACGCTCGCCCAGTTGGACGGACCGGGCTGCTCGGAACGATCCTCGTGGTAGCCCCACGGGTCCGCGGCATTGATCGCCCCGATCATCTGCGCGATGATTAGAAGCGTCTGTACGGATGACCACATTGTAGCTGCTATTGTCTAGCTCTTGTGTCGGGAGGTCTCTGTTGGGCTGGAAAGAGACGAAGCTTGTGTTGTGGTGGTGTGGGTTGCAAAACTCCAAATGCAAGTGGCTGTGGACTCCAGTCGCAGGCACAGGGTAGACTCCTCGCTCGTCTGAGAAGACACATCACCGCTGTTGCATGTTATCGCGCAGCTCCAGCGGATCTGGCACAAGCGCGAGTGGTTTTGGTCCCCTGTGGATCTTCACGAGCAGGCACCAGAGCGCCTCTCGAGCTGAACAACGAGCCAATCGTCGGGTTTAATCCACAGGAACGAGCGGCTGAGGAAGCCCCGCATGCAAGAGTGCTCAACCTGCTGCTGGTTCATTGGTCGCTTGGATCTCTTCACACACGCGCGCTTGGAGTCGCCATCAAGCGCATGCGTCCATTCCATTCAACACAAAGTGACCTTTCAGGATCGTCGATGCGTTTGCAGTCACTCATTTTGAAAGAGGCACATTCGAGTATAATGTGGGACACACTCAAGTCTGACTCATTCTGCAAATTGCATTTTACTGTGGGCCACCTTATGGACACAAAGGACTGAAATACAGGGCCGCTCTCAATTCAAAGCGACTCGCTTCTTCTCAATCACTCGTCTGTCAAAACACACACAACAACAAATCAGACAAGAAGCAAGAAAATATGAGCGGACGACTCGCAAATGGCGGCGCTCCTGGCGGCGGCGTGAGCGTCGGTGGCGGCAGCTCCACGGGACGAGCGATCTTCGCACTCTGCGGCGGACTCGCCGGCGCCTACTACGGCTTCTACCTGCAGAGCAAGTACATGGAAGAGCGCCGGGTAGGTCACCAATGGAGCTGAACGCTTCTGCTGACGCAATAATGAGAGCGAGTTGGGGATCAAAATGCAGTGGAAAATGCTAACATGAGTGTGCTTCTGTTGTGTATGTTGTTGTACTGTAGGTGCGCGCACTGGTGGAGGTGGAGGCTCGCAAGCGCTTTGAGGAAGAGAAGCTCGGCGGCGGTGCAGCTGCATCCTCGCAACAAGATTAACCAAGTCTGGTTCACGGATCACTCTGTTTGCACTAATAAATACCGACGAAAAGTGTGCTCTGCATTTGGTCTTCAGGGAGAGAGAAATACCTGCTACAGCGTATCTATGCCGATGCTGTCAATGGCGCTGGCACGGCCAGTTCGCGAATCGAAGTGAGCAGCGCGAGCATGTGCTTTTGCTGCTGCACGAGGATCTCCACGAGCTCGCGCTCCATGACTTTCATCTCCTGCTCCTTGGCTTCGCGTCGCGACCGCAGCGCTGCGAAAGTCGTCTCGACGTTGCGCACTTCGGCTTCCTTCTTCTCCATCTGCTCCAGAAGTGCCTCGAACTCTTCGTCCAGACGCCGCTTCTTTGCGACAACCGCCATGTTCAAGCTACCACCACTGCTGCCATTGTTACTGCTACTCTCAGCGCTGCTCGACGAGTTTTGAACCATGAGCTGGTGCAGATTCGCTTCCACCTGCTGAGCCTCGCCTTGGAGCTGCTCGATCTCTCTCTCGAGCGAAGCCTTCATCTCGTGCACTTCATCCATTTGCTTGGTCACGATCGAGATCTCGTTCGAGAGCACACCGCTCGCGCTCCGATGCACCACGAGCTCGTCGCGTTTGCAGTTGGTCAGCGTTTTCAGCATCTCGTCGTGCTTTAGCTGCATTTGGCTCCACACCGCTCGGATCTGCGTGATCTCGTCGTTCCATTTCTTCTTCTCGCGCGCTCGGTCGTTCTCGAGCCTGTCCTGCTTCGCTTGGAACTCCATGACAGCACTTGTGTGCGCGAGTTTATCGTCTTCGATGCGTTTCCGCGCCTGCATGAGCAACGCGAGAAAGCGGAACGTCATCTGCTTGCACTGCTTCTTCATTTACTCTTCAGCGTCGAAATGCGAGTCCTCGGCTTCTTCCAACGCACTGCGCAGCTTCACGAGCTCTTTCTCCATCGCGTCTTTCTGTGTCTTCAACTGCGTCATCGCCAACTCCACTTTCTCGATCAGCTTTTCCGAGTCCTCCTGCACCTGGGTGATCGCCTCGTCTTGTTCATTCAAGAGACGGGTCTCCAGCTCTTTCAGCCGCACTTCCATCTCGTTGCGCAATGCATCGCGTAGCTGCTGGGTATCGTGCTCGTAATCGCCTGAGAGCTCGTTTCGTAGCTCCTCAAGAGCATACTGCGTCTCGGTGTCTTTCTCTCGGCTTCGCGTGATCCAAGACCACGAACTCGGCGCAGATTTGTCGTGCCCAGGATCCATGATTCGCTTCACAGACCTGCTGTTGGTGCTCGCTGAGCGCATCGTTCCGCTCGATAGCCTCACGGTGCAGGAGAAAGTGGACGAACTCGCTGTACGTGGGCACGTTTTTCGCCACCCCCAAGCGATTCGAATCCAGTCGGCTTTCCGAATGCACCGCGTCTTGCGAAGGAAGAGAAGAAACAAAGGGAATGGCGAGGCTTCGACTGGAAAACCACAGCAAGCAAAGCAGTCGGAGTACAGCTGGAAATCAGTACCAGAAGGTACAGAAAGCCGTCTGCCATCGCCCATTGTCCACGACGCAGTACCACCACTTGACTTGGCGTCGTCATTTTCACTGGACGAAGAAGATATCCAGGCATCGATACTAGCGACTTCGGCCGCGTCACCGGAGCTATCGTTCAGCTCTCGCAAGTCCATGCCTCGATCTCCGTTCAAGTCTCGCGATACCAGCGACTTGCAAGCGTCTGCTTCGTCACCTACTAGAAAGGGACTCACCACTCCGAAGCTTGATATTCAGGCAGCAGTCAACTTGCTGCCGACTTCGCCGTCGCAGTTGCTTATGATGCAATACGAAGGTAGCCTGTACAAAGAAGCGTGAACACCTTGCTCGTCGCGAACACTTGCTCACGAGGGATGCCCGAGTCCCGCACAGCCCTGCCGACCTCGACTTCGTTTCTGTAGCACTGCACTATGGACGATTTTGGTGCTGACTGCAGAACTGGTCAAGAACCCAAACCGGGGATGGCAACTGAGGATTGAAATGCGATGTATCCGATTCATAGAGCATGTGCGTTGAAGTTTCATTGTAAAGCTCATAGAAAAAAGTGCTTGCTGGCTAGAAACTACAGTGCTTTCCAAGTTGGGGGTTCTCTCGCACTACCACACTTCTGCACCAGTACTTAGAAGATGGAGAGCGCCTTGATCTTGGCGCTGGCGGCCAGCAACGCGGCCCAGCTGCAGACCTCGGTCGGTCGCTTGTAGTCCGCCGGGATCTTCTCCTCCACGAAGAACGACTGGACGTGAGTTGCGCGGATCGTCTCGTCGTTCTTGTCGTTGCCCAAGCCGAGCAGCAGCAGCGAGGACTCGGCGAACGCGAGGAACTGCGGCTTGACGCCCAGGTCGCAGCTCGGGTTGCTCTTCTTGCACGTCGCGGCGCGAGCCTTGCGCACCGCCGCCATCTCCTTCACGCCCAGGCGGCCGTCGCTGTTGGCGTGCGCGAGCAGGTCCGCGAGCAGCACCGGGTCGAGCGCCGACGGGTCCTTGTTCTGGTACGAGTCGTAGTGCGCGAGCGATGCGTCGTGCTCGATGAAGTTGTGCGTGCCCAGGTAGTCGAGCGGGAGCGTCTCTGGAACCTGGCTCACCAGAAAGTCCGCGACGCCCACGCCCACATTGTACACGCTCATGATGCCCTCCTTGAACATGGCGCGCGTGATGTTCTGGCCGTTGCGCGGCAGGTAGCCGTGGTTCGCCAGCGCGTTGAGCGCCGGGCACGGCGAGCGGCGGTAGGCGGCAGTGGTGCCCGGGACGCCCGACACGTCAGCGCCGGTTGGGCGGTAGTAGTCGCCGACAGCGAGCGATGGGGAGACGGTGCCCTGTGCCTGGACCTGGTTGGAGATCGCGGCGACGGCGAAGACCGTGGCGATAGCGGCTTGGGAGATTGAGACCATCTTGTTTTTGACTTGGTGGTGGTGGTGGTGGGATTGATTTGATTGGGATCAAATTGGAGAATGAGAATGAGAATGAGAGAGAGAGAGACGAGAGAGGAGAGGTCCGGTGTCCTGAGGTGATGGCTTTGAGCTGAGCTGCTGGGAACACGGAAGAGAATCCCGATGGTCCAGCGAGGAGCATCGAGAGGGAGAGAGAGAGCGGAGGAGTTGACTCGAACTGATCTCGTCGTCGAATTGAGCAGAGAACTCACTGCCTTGTGGACAAAGAGCGGATCAAGAGGTGCTGCAAGGTGTTGAACCTGTGCTTTGGCATGCAGTCTGTATCGCGGGTTATGCTGTGTAGCAGTCCAAAGTCAGATACACTGTCCATTCCGACTGACTCTGCAACTGACTCGACATGCTGATTGAGAGGTCGGGATGCGCCACTCGCAAGGTGACATGCGCTCCTCGCGAATTTCAACGATTTCACTGATGACCTTGTTGGGAAGAACCAGCTGTGCGTAATGCAGACGCCCTTGATGGCGATTGTGCCCGCCTGCTGTTCAGACAAACACCTGTGTTTGGCTTTCTTTTGCTCGTTTTCACGAAAGCACCGAGATTGCACATGTGGCGAGGCGGGAACTTTCTGGCGAAGACTGGACGCGCCAAAATGTGTGCAGGGATGGCGAGAGCCACTGACAGGATTCTTTCTCGTGGTGGACGATCCGAGGGACACACCATTGACGACGATGCAGCCGTCCCAGCCTTCCTGAGGATCATGGGTGGTGGTGTCACATGTGCGTTGCTGTGGGGCTCTGGGTGAGAGTGAGTGGATCATTGCGGCCGCCACCAGTGGTGTCAGGTTCCAGCGAGAGTCGTGAGGTGGCTCTGAGGTGATGCCTCGGAGAATGGCCGACTGTACCTACTGCACTGAACGGCAGACCCAGATGGTCTGGCTGGATTTTACGCTGGGGACATTGGTACCATGTCACTTGGCAAAGTGAAGAGCTTCACTGGCGTTGTTTCGATTGTGCCTGGCGGATGCTGGGCAGCGTGAACGAACCCCCTTCTCATCGAGTCAGCAAAGGTCTTCCTGTCAAACTGCAGCAAGCAACCCATGTGTGTGTGCGTGTGTTGAAGAGACGGACGATAGTGTAGTGATGGCATTCCCGCGACGCCGCGCATGAGTCGCGCTCGCTGTAGTGCGTGACTGCTACCCATCGCGACATGTGTGAACTCTTCAGGGTTTGCCATTCATTACGTCTCACGAGCATCACCGCATGCTGTTGCTGTCTGGCTTGTTGTCGCGTAATGCAGTTCTTGCAGCCACTGGCACAGCTCCAAGCGCTCACTCCTGACTGCAAGCCTCACCGCTGCTTGTGATTCCTCTGAAGAGACAGCAAGAGCTCGATGCTTGTGGAGCAATCAGACGAGTTTTTCTCGAGCTGTTGATTGAGTCATGTCGAGGTAGCTCTTTTACCCGACTTTGAGTTGGGTTTCTATTTTTTCAGCAATCCAACAAGTCAGCAAGTGAGGGTTGAGGATGTGTGAAGTAAGATGCAAATCAGGTCTTGTATTGTTTATCTCACCTGAACTGTTCAAGCTGAAGCAGCTGATGATGATTCGTTTCGTTGCAGATTCCAACAGAGCAAGCAGCAACACTCTCAGTTGCTTGCTCACAGGACTGCAAAACAACCCACAACAACGTTGACTTTGTCTGCTTGTTCATGCGGATCGCGTCGAGCTGGGCTGAAGAATGGCTTCAGATCTTTTCTTCTCCTGCTTGTCTGAGTTGTGGACACGTGTGCACAAGTCGTGGCTCGCTGTCCACCAACCAACCTGTCGATTGTCCCAACATGACTGTGACTGTGCGACTCGCATCGTCACTTTGTGGCGAAAGCGACGCAACTACCGAGTCGTCCTCTCGACAAGATCCACAAGATCCGCAAGAGACTGAGAGAGTGAGAGAGTGGAGCCAAAAGGCTCAGCTTTCAAGCCTTCTCACAAGCGCACGCGATCTTTTGGTCTCGTTTGAAAGGGACAGTATCATCGCTTCAGGATCGCGTGTCCCTGGACGCTGTTGGCTGACATCTGTTGCACGAAGATCACATCCCTCCCTCTCCTTTTGCAGGCGAGAGAGCGAGAGAGTTCTGCGTGTGCACAAATGAGCTGCATACAGGGCACTGGTTGTTGCTTGAGTCAAAAGAAAGATGTCACCAACAAGTTGTCAAGTGCAAAGTTGTGAACTACCAGAACTGTGCGTTCAGAGATTTGAGCTTATCGATGGTCAATATTAGCTTATGTTATCAATTGTTGTCTAGCACTAAGCAATTGTTGTCGAAAGTGTTCTTTGGCAACTTCGTCTCCAATCACAAACTATCCACGACCCAGCTCAAACTCATAAAAAAGAGATTTTGGAGAACCACGAGAAGTGGCAGACATCTCTGTTACTTTTCATGAGCTCGAGATTCAACCTCGTGAGGTTTTCTCTTTTGAACCAGATGGAATCAGGAAACAGCACAAATCACTCGAGGTTTTTCGACAGCTGAAAAAACTCGCGCGATGGTGTTACTTTGCAGATTCCACTTCAGCTGCTGATTTTCTTGCGAGTCAAGCAAAAGTCTATCGCAGAAAAAAAAGAAAGAAAGCCAAACAGCAATTGTTCCCCCCACACACACAACCAACAGCAAGCAAGCGAGCACACGAGCAAGCGCAAGCAAGCGACAACAAGCGAGCGCGAGAAGAAGAACAACCACAAGCGAACAAACGAACAGACAGCAGTTTGCTAGTTTCTCTGCTTTTTCCTTGCGTGCTCGATTTGCTTGCGCGTGCGTGCGAGTGTTCGCCCCCTCCTCCTCCTCCCTCTCTCCCTCTCTCATACACGAGATTTAGCAGCCGCGAGCATGGACTTCACGTCGCCGTCCGAGGCCGATGTCGAGATGATGAACGATGGCGACATGCTGGGCTTCAGCCACCAGCAGCAGCAGCAGCAGCAGGCGCAGGCGCACCACGTCCAGCAGGCGCAGGCGCAGCACCACGCGCAGCAGCAGGCGCAGCTCGCGATGGGCGGGCTCGTCATCGACGCGCAGCAGGGGGGCTTCGCGAGTCCGTTCGGCGCGATGATCCCCGGTCTGGCTCCCGGCCAACAGCAGCAGCAGGTGCAGCAGGTGCAGCAGCAGCAGCAGGTGCAGGGCGGACAGGGCGGCGCGTTCCCGTCGTCGGTCGAGGAGTACGCGGCGCTCATGGGGATCAAGCTCGAGGGTCCGAGCGAGGAGATCCCGCCCAGCACACCCATGACGCACATGGCGCAGCCCGTGAACGCGTTCAACCTGCAGCCGGCGCCGGACATGGCCAAGATCCAGGCGAACACCGACTACTTTGACAACCTGTACCGCCGCGCGAGCAACGAGCTCGACGTGCCTGGCGGCGCGACGTCCATGACGCTCCCGGCGGGAATCGGCTCGGGCATGAACTCGTCCAGCATGTTTGTCGGCGCGGCCGGTGTGGGTGTGCCTGCGAGCTCGCCGATCTACGACCGCACGAGCGAGCTGGCGTTCAACGACATGAACCGCATGTACGACCCGTCTTCCGGCTTCCCTGGTGCGCCTGTGCAGATGCACAAGCCGAACATGATGGTGCTGGACAAGTTTGCGCCGCGCGGCGTGATGCACCACGAGCCGCTCGGCTCGCAGACGCTCTCGCCCGAGATGCTCTCGGCGATGATCAAGAGCAACAACGGCCACAGCTTCAGTACGTTTGTGTTTGTGTGTGGTTGACTTGCACTTGTGTATGTTGTTGTTTGCTAACCTGCGTGTTTGCTTGTTGTGCGCCGCACCTTCAGACGATCTGAACGAAGAAGAGCAGCAGGCGATCCTCAAGGAGGAGAAGAGTCGAGAGCGCAACCGCGACCACTCGCGCAAGTCGCGGCTGCGCAAGAAAGAGTTTGTCGAGTCGCTCAAGCACGAGGTGAACCAGCTGCAGATCTACCAGCAGATCTGCGAGCAGTGCCTCGACCTCATCGCGCTCGTGAGCCAGGACGCGATCTTCATGTACTCGTCGGCCGCTTACTCGCGCGTGCTCGGGTACCAGGGTCACCAGCTTGTCGCCGGGCAGACCAGCTTCCTCGACCTGGTGCATCCTGTACGTTGCGTTGCTTGTGTGTTTGTTTGCGTGTGTGTATGCTTGTTGGGCTGTTGTTTGGGTTCACGAATACAAGCTGACAAAACGAATGTTGTGTGTGTGTGTGTCAACAACAGGACAATGTCCAGGAAGTGCGCAGTGTGTTCCAGAAATTCACGGCGCTGAATGAGACGCGCAAGTGTATGTTGTCTCCGTCGAGCCCTTTGATTGTGTCGCTGAAATCGATCAGCTGTCTGACGAATCCCGTGTGATCTTTTGTCTGGATGTGCCTGCTCAAAACAGTCCAATTCCGGATAAAATCAGTCGAGGGCGAGTACTTCCGCGCAGAGACTGCGGCGTGCATGACCGACAAGGGCGTCGTCTGCTCCACGCGCGTGGACAGAGACGTCTAGGCGCTCGTCTCCAGCTCCTTCTTTCTCCTTTCTTCCAGTTCGTCCAAGCCCAACAAAACCTCCACGGTGTGTGATTGCGAAGAAGGAAACAAGAGCGACTGACTGGGTATGGGATGTGAAGCAGCAGTGTGATTGAATGTGTGTGTGGCGTCTCGTGTGCGTGTGCCTTTTTTCTTTTTGCTTTTTCATGTGCATTTCGGTTTGTTTTCTTCTTGGTTCTTGGGTCTTGGTCGTTTTTTTCCAAGTGGAGTGTGGTGTGCGGCGGCGCTGGCGATGGGGAAGAAGAAGAAATGGAGAGTGAGCGGAGACGAGAGAGACGAGAGTGCCGCGCGGTCTTTTTTGGCAACTCGAGTGCGGCTTTTGCGAGTGCTACCTGCCTCCACCCACCACTGGGACGACAACCAAGCAACGACAATTCGAATCAATCAACGAAGTACAAACTGAAGAGCGAAACCCACCGCCGCATGTGACGCGAGCCCGCTTCCTCCTCCCTCTGGCAAACGAACGAAGAAGAGGAAGAAGAAGAAGACGAACTACAACTAACCTACCCGATGAATAATGGAGGATTTTGAAAATGGGAGGACGGGAAGAAAGCAGGCGAGCGAGCGCGACAAGAACTCAACGAAGCAAAGAGACAAACAAACAAACAAACAAGCGGTATAAGATTTGAATAGACTTACAAACAATTGGGAAGACACACAGCGCGCTCTCATCAGCAGCATGAGTGGTGGTGGTATGGTGACACTGGATGGATGGATCCCTTTTTTGTTTTGCTTTCTGTGATTTCTTCATTTCAGTTGACTCTGGGATAGAGAGGAGGCATCCGAGATCTACGATACTATTCTCTATTGCAACTGGGTGAGTGTTGAGCCATCACAAAACACTTGAAAATGAACAAATGTCCAGTTATTTGTCAAGTGTGTTTTTTGTTGGTGATGATGAGACCACTTTATTGGGTTGAAAGGTTGCGGTTCAGGACTCGAAGAGCTGTTTGCTGACTCCAAAAGTCGAAACAGTGAGGATGCGAGAGGGAGAGAGAGAGAGAGCGAGTGTTGGTGATGGATTTGGCTGGATCCATTCAAACTCAAAATGGAGAATGCTTTCTTCACAGTTTTGTCAGTCATTTTCCACTTTTTCCCCATCCGCCTCGCTTTTTAAAGATTGCTTTTTGTTCTTTCTGCTCTCTCTCTCTCTCGTTTCTTTTTCTTCGCCTCTCAGACACACAGGACCGACTGTATTCCGCAAAACTATTCCCCGAACCATACAAAAGCAATACAATTGCAGATCTATTTGCAATGCACAGTCGGTTCGCTCGATGCAAAATTGTAGTTTATAGCCTGCTTCTGGTTCGCAATTGCGAAAGAAGCCGCATCACTCTCCTTTATCAAAATCAACACTCTACGGTACACGAACAGGTGCAGCAGCGCACATTCCAGTCTGTGACTGATTCGGATTCTCAATCAAACTGACTGCAGCAACTTATGCAACATATTTGCAAAGACAGCGTCGTCGCCACATTAGAACAGGCGCTCGCATCATCATTCCGCCATTCACACTCCGCTTCTCGACGCCCAAGCCCCAGACAGACACACACATACACACATACAGCCGAGGCGCTACTTTACCTACACAGTTGTAAATGGCAGAGACGGCGCTGGTGGACGGCATCTCGCGCGCGCTCGGCGTGCCGCACCCGTTCGTGCACGAGGAGAACGCGGCGCTGGTGCTCGTGGAGGACTGGCGGCAGCTGGCGCGCCAGGTGGTGCGCGAGCCGATCGCGGTCAAGCCCCTCGGCTACTACCGCAGTCCCGAGAGCGTCGACATGTACGTGCATCTGTTGCTGTATCGATCAGGAGGAGGAGGCGGATGCCACTGTGCGTGCATACTAACTGCTGAGTTGTATCGTATTGCGATTGTGTTGGGGTTGCCCATTGCAGCTATGTGTTTGAATGCACCATGGGGAAAAGCGACGGCGACAAGAAGACGTACGTGGTGCACTGACTCTATCTGTGACTTGTTGGGGGATATGCGTATCTTCTAAATGTAAATGGAGCCCTGTGTTTGGATTGGTTATTAATGAACCCCACATATATTGATGTGACTTCTGTCTATAGCTGGAAGATCTATCGACGGTACCGGCAGTTCCAGAAGTATGTCTCGAGCTCGTCGGAGCTGCTGTCGTCCATGGTCGTGCCGAGGCTCTCGCAGGCGTACATGAAGATCTTCTACGCCAAGCAGTGCAAGGACCGCCTCGTGGAGCTGCACGCGTGGCTCACGGGCGTGATCGACAACACGCAGAGCTTCTACCAGCAGCAAGCCCAGGATAGTCAGACACAAGACAGCAGCATGACCAGCAGCAGTGGCTACAGCATGGACTCGAAAGAAGAGATGCCCGCGCTCTGGCTCTGCGCGTTCCTCTTTGCCGGCGCGAACACGCCGTTCCCGCACTACTTTCGAGGGCTGCCGTCGTTCGCGTTCGCGCTCGAAGAAGTCAACATCCAGCTCACTAAGGCGCCGATCTTCCCATCCAAGCTGCGCTCTTCCATCGAGACGAACGCGGGGCTCGGCTTGCGCCTGACGCCCAGCCACGACCAGCAGGGCAAATACTTCGGCGCGACTGTGAGCGGATTCCTGCGAGACGCCTCGGAATTGGACGCGAGTCTCGCGAAAGTGCAGGTCGGCGCCAAGCTCGTGCGCATCAATGGCGCGGACGTCACGGACGAACCTTTTGACAAAGTGCTGAGCCATCTGAGAGCCGTGGGGCTTCCGCTGCGGTTGCGTTTCCTCTACAACCCGCACTTGCATCGACGCCAGCGCGCAAAGAGCATGTACTTGAAAGAGTCAGAGGATGGTAGCAGCATGGGGGATTTCGACAGCCCAACCGGGCAAAGCCGAGGTCGGAGGATGTCGAGCGTCGCGTCGACGGTGAGCAGCAATGCGCAGGAGCTGCATCTTCGCACGAGGTCGTCAGTTGCGCTGGGGTCGTCGCCTCCAGCCGCATCGTCGTCTTCATCACTATTCGCAAAGCCGCCAACCAGCGGTGGCTCTGTGTCAACTTCGAGCTCAAACAGAGGAGAAGTGCCGCTGCAGCGGCGCTACAGTGTGGACTCGCGCAAGTCCATCGGCATCTTCAGCTCGGTCTTTGGGGACCTCTTTGGCCGCAAGCGCAACGAAACGGCGGACGTTCTGTACGCGAACCAAGTGGACGACGTGTTCTCGTGGGACGACATTGGCGGCGAGTTTCGCGACATCATCTCGCGCGGCTTCTTCTCGTTTCTGTCGCAGAGTCTGCTCTATGAGCTGCGCCAGAAAGAGCGACTGCTTCAGTACGACGAGAGCGATCTGATGTTGGAGAAAAGCGGCGCGGATCCAGCATCAGGCAACAACATCTACAACAACAACAGCAACAGTGCGGAGAAAGCGCGCAAGGCTCTGAATGAGCGCAAGGGTCAGGGCGTCTGGAGCACGTCGACTGGAGTCATGGGCTTCTCGTTTGGCGCCTGCAAGCTGCGCGACGTCGAAGCTGCGATGCTCGAGATCCCGCCAGTGGTGAGCAACTATTTGGATACTTTCCTATTGGCATCATTTTGTGCATTTGTGGGTGGGTTTGATGATGCGGATTTGAACCAATGGCGATATGCTTCTTTGTCTTGTTCTCCACAGTTTTTTTCGTCGCGCATGGGGATTTTGGGAAGGTACGCTGAATGTTGCTCGATATGCTCTACACTATGGCTGCTGAGAAATGAGGCTGACAGTGCGTGGTTTGTTTGTTATCTTGTGGTACTATTAGTGAGAAGCAGTTGGGGAAAGGCTTCGTGCTGGTCTCGATCAACAACGAGAGCACGTTCGGCATGAAGTTCTCTGCTGTGATGCGGATGCTCACGAAGGCGTCTCGACCCACCTCGGTCTGCTTTCGCTGGTACAAAGGTGCGGTCCCTAATGATACTTTCCATGTCCCCTTCGTTCCTTCCTTTTTCCTCTCAAAGTCGGCTCTTTGACCTTTTCTGACACGTTCCTATTTGTTTGCTTACAACTCCTTGTAGACTACAGTCCGTTCATGGAGACCGACTTGGCGGAGCAGGAGCCCGGATCCAGCAGTTCTCGCCGCGGCGGCAGCAATGGTTTTGTAAAGCCCGAGCCGTTCAAGGCGTTCGAGCACAGTCTCGAGTGCCTCTCAGAGGCGCAGTCGGATCTCTGCAGCAATCTGCACCTGGCGCTGGTCGAGAATGCGTCGATTCGGAACGAGATCGGTGTGTTGCAGGACTCGCAGCGCGAGAGCAAAGCGAGACAGGAGAGCGCGGAGCGCGCTGAGGCGTTGATGCGCGCGCAGGTTTCCGAGAAAGACGCGCAGATCGCCAAGCTGAAGCTCGAGTTGGCGACACGAGACGCCGATCTGATGAGCGCGCGAGAGAAGTGCCAGGTCTCGGACGCGCTGCTCGCGAGCTCCAAGCAAGAGTACCACAAGATGCTGGAGATCGCGCACGCGAGTGCAAAGCAGAAAGTCGCCGAGCACGAAGAGCGGCTCGTGCGCGAGTCGAACAAGTCGATCGAGACTGCGCGCGTGATCGCCGAGCGAAAGACCAAGAAAGAGCTTGAGGCGGCGCTCAACGAGCTGCAGCGCAACCACGAAGAGTATCTGCAGAAGCTCGCAGAGGAGCACTCGGAGGAGGTCGAGAGCCTGATGCAGCAGGTGGTCGTGTGGCGCCACCAGGTGGAGGTGCTGACCGAGGCGGAGAAGCGCAACTACGCGGCGATGATCAACAATGGCGTGAACCCGTACCAGGACTACCAGCGTACTCGCTTTGGGTTTGCCGACTCGCCGTTCATCTCCCGTTCAGCCAGTGGTGGTGGTGGAGGCAATAGCAATAGCAATGCTCGCGCATCTGGAGCGGGTGGAAAATACCCAGAGCGAGCGTTTGGGAATACTGGTAACAGCAGCAGCAGCAGCAGCCATCATCATCAGCAGCAGCAGCACATGGAGTACGAGTCGTGGCGAGAAGGAACACCGGAGGACCCGAGCAACCACACGTTCTCGGAGCTCTCGGATCGCTCGTCGCTGTCAACTAGCAACAAGAACAACACGACGACGTTCTGGGACCGGATGGTCTCGCTGATCGCGGACTGAGACTGAGAGCCTTGAGAGCGAGCGATTGAGTGAGCTGCTGTCATTTGTGTGTGTGTGTGTGTGCAACGTCGTGTGCGCAGTCGGAGAAGAACCCGAAAGCTTCGACGCAGAACACCACAGTGCCGTGTATCTGTGTACGTGTCTGTCAGACCAGTCGTGTTGCTGGCTGCCAAGTTGTTGTTGCTAGTCCCCCACAAATATGGAGACCACTGACTATCTCTACACACAAAAAGGACCAACGCATAATTTATCAGTCCACCAAGTTCGCTGCACTTGTTGGTTGTTGGTAATGCATGCAGTCGCTTGTGCGTGTGTTTGGTGTTTCTTGCATACAGGCACTCGATACTAGTATTGGTCGCTTTGAAAGACGAGGAAGGTAGGTGCGTGCGTGCGTGCGTGCATGCGTGTGCGAGCTGATGTCCCAGGGGAGCATGTGGATGTGGAACGGCGGCATCGGGAAACCTTGGCCAACAGCCTCTGACCACTCGCTCGCTTCACTTGATGGACTGACGTAATATACTCGGACAGTTGCAGCCATTTCAAATGGCTTCAAGTGTGTGTGGCTCGGAGTGAGCCGCAATTGTCATCAGAGCTGGAAGCAAGGTGTACCAGCTGTGGCTGGTGCGCGGGCTCTTTTGAAAGGCTGCACCGCACTCATGTGCAGTACACACACGATGTATTTTGTTTGCCAACGTTTCACAAGTCAAGCCAAAGCGAGTGAGTTGAGCCTGACTGACCCATCGCAAAGAGTCAGTTTTGAGTCGAGCTGACTCCTTCCGAGCACAGTGTACACTTCGTGTTTTGCGGTGCTTTGCAGTCTCCCATCGCCATCATTGCCAGCATCGCTATGTTGGCAACGCTGGCGATGGGGGACTGCAAAGCTCAGATCCAAGACTTCCTCGTATCCCTTCAGTGAGCGTGCTGCGGCAATGATGTGAGCACCTAAATGACAAAAGCGATTGCTCGCGTCAGTATTTTGGAAAGACTCCCTTTCCTTTTGAACCTGTGTACATACAATGCACGCAACGCTGACAACTGAACAGCTGTTGTGTTCATTGTGCGCGTTTGCCATCCTCACTCTTCCCTCGAATAGAGCGAGTGCAGGTGACAATGGATTGATTGTGCTGTGTACGTACAGTTCTCCCGTTCTTGCGCTGTGTTCTTCCAGTGACGCATCCACGACCCGTACACACTTGCGTACACTATCTCCCGCGTTGTTGCTTCAGCCACCTCATCCCTCTTCGCTCTGTCTGCACATGCAGACTCATTTCAAAGCGACACTCTGTCACTCACTCGACACCAGCACCTCACTCCATCCAGGACAGCGAGCGAGTGGATTCTCCATCGCTACTCTCCATCTGGGCAGTGAGGAAGGCGCCGCGCGCATCACCACTGCACCTTCCCGGTCTCTCTGCCTGTCTACTTGTGTGTTAGGTGCTCCCCTTGCAGCCGTGTTCAGTTGGGATCATCACTTTCGCATTCGCCATTCAGTGGAAAGAAGGAGCAGCTGAGCGAGCGATGATCAAGGTCAAGTGGCAGCACACGTACCGCAAGGGCGGCAACAGCAACGGCGGAAGCAACAATGGCGCAGGCGGCAGCAGTCGCGGCTCGTCCGGGTCGATCACGCTCGCGCCTGTGATCGACGGCGTGGGCAACCTGAGCCTCGCGCGACGACCTGTCGGCACGATCTGGTACGGCAGTATTTCCTCTCCCTTTTCTCTCTCTTTTGTGTATATATAAAAACACACAAACGTAGAAAATGTGGATAGGCGTGTGTGAAGAATGTGGATTGCGTGTGCTGTATTCATTTTCTAACATGCGGCGGTGGTGACGACGGCAATTGCATCGCAGGGAAATGGACACGATCTCGGAAGACACGATGCCGCCTGTGCACACGGCCGAGTGGTCGAACGACCGCTTCGAGATGAACGCCGAGGGCGAGGTGCGCAACAAGGCGACGAGCGCGCGCATCACCAAGGACGAGATGCGCACGCACGGGGAGGAAGTGCTCAAGGGGCTCATCCAGTACGTGCACACGCGCATGCTGCACGAGTTCCAGTTCGTGGAGCAGGCGATCCCGCCGCTCGAGTTCGACCGCAGCTCGGTCGAGTCGTCCTTCAACCCGGACATGAGCATGCACAGCAGCGGCGGCGGCGGCATGAGCGTGCGGTCGTCGTCGTCCAGTATCTGCTCGACTGCCGACGGCTTCCGCACGATGGTGGACTCGGACGTGCCGCGCTGCATCTTCCACACGTCGCACAACTTTAGCGTCGCGGAGAAGCTGCTCGTGTTCGTGTGCAGCTCGCGAGGACTGAGTTGCGGCATCTGGAGTCGCAGTTTGCTGCTGCACGACGGCGTGAAAGTCGGCTCGATGATCCCGTACTTCCAGTCCGCGATCAAGGCGGGCTACGGCGTGCTCGTGATGAACCCGAACATGAACACGCAGGTGATGATCGACGAGGACGGCGTGGCCGAGAAGCTGCCGATCCACGGCTCGTCCACGCAGGAGGAGCACTGCGAGCACGTGTGGAAGAAGTACATCTTCCCGTCCGCTGCGCACAAGATCCACTTTATCGCGTACGGCTACGGCGGGGATCTGGTAGCGAACCTCGTGGAGAAGTACAAGTACGAGCTCAAGAGCCGACTGGGCAACGTGGCGTTCATCGAGTCGTCGCACAAGATCGACCCGAGCTGGAGCAGCGGCTTCAAGCGCTGGTTCTCGCAGCACAGCGCCTGCTGGATCCGCTCGAACGAGCCTCTGAGCACAGACCTGATCGCGCTTGACCGAGACAGCACCACTTCGTACGCGTCGACAGCGGACAGCGACGATAACGGCGCATCGCACACGCTCTCGACGTCGCAGTTGATGACCTTTGGGTGTCTGTGCTTGTCGGCCGGACCGTGCGAAGGACCCAACAAGAGCCCAGCATTTACAGCAAAGGCAGTGCTGGACGAAGTGTTTGAGTTCCTGGCGTCTCCGAGCGCGTACGAATACCAGCGGTTGGCAGCGAAGACGGTGCGGCTAAATGCGCTCAAGGAGGAGGAGATGGTCCAGCGCGCACGGCAAACGGAGCGGATCAAGAGCTCGCCCACGTCGAGACGAAGAACATCGGGCTCGAACCCACTGCAGCGCCAGAAATCTCGGTCTTGTCCTGAGAACTTGGAGCCGAGCTCCGTCCCGCAGCCACCCGAGCACGTCACGATCGAAGACTTCCAGTTGCTGCGCGTCGTCGGCAAAGGTGCGTTCGGTAAAGTGATGCTGGTGCGCAGAAAGAAGAAGAATGCGGCATCGCCGAGCTCTGCGAGTACTTACGAGTCGATGATCAGCGGCGACAAAGTGTACGCGATGAAAGTGATCAAGAAAGCGGCGGTGTTCGCGAGGAACCAGGTCGAGCACACAAAGACCGAGCGGCGCATCCTGCAGGGCGTGGACCATCCGTTCATGGTCAAGCTGCGGTATGCGTTCCAGAACGAGTCCAAGCTGTACTTTGTGATGGACTACTACAACGGCGGCACGCTGCATTTCCACTTGCGGCGCGCGATCAACTTTGACGAAGACCGCGCGAGGTTCTACGCTGCGCAGCTCGTGCTCGGCATCTCCCACCTGCACACGTACAACATTGTGTACCGAGACCTGAAGCCGGAGAACATCCTGATGGACGACCAGGGCTTCATCGCGATCACGGACTTCGGCTTATCGCGAGACAACTTTGACAGCAAGGACGGCATGTCGACTTTCTGCGGCACGCCAGAGTACATTGCCCCCGAGCTGATCCGGCGCATCCCGTACGGCAGAGCAGTGGACTACTGGTCGCTGGGCGTCCTCATCTTCGAGATGCTCGCAGGGTACACGCCGTTCTTCAACTCGAACCGCAAGCGCAACTTCGAGAACATCCTCAAGCTTCCGCTCCGCCTGCCGACCGAGTTCTCGGACGAAGCCAAGTCTCTGCTGCGGGGACTCATGTGCAAGGATCCTTCGAAGCGGTTAGGCTCGGGACCTGTCGGAGCGAACGAGATCATGGAGCACCCGTTCTTCGCGAAGACGGACTGGGAGAAGCTCTACAAGCGCGAGGTGGACGTGCCGTTCCGGCCGATCGTGCGCAAGGACGGCGAGGTGAACAACGTGCCCGAGTTCTTCAAGCGCCAGGACGCAGTGGACTCGATCGTGGCGGAGAGCGTGCCGCTGGGCAAGAGCCAGGTCTTCCATGACTTCTCGTACACGGACCCGTACCAGTTGTGACGTGCCTGAGGTTGTTGTGTTCGTGTCGTGTCCGTTTGTCCCGACAAAGCGTTAGGATTAGTTTTTAAGTCACAAGAGAGAGAGAGAGTTCGATGTTCTCTACATGCAGTTGTTGTATTTGTTTCTGTTAAAAGCCAAAGTGTACGAGCGAGCAGACAGGCACATTGACATTGATGACACAACGCTAGCACTGCTACGACACTGTCGCTCACTGCCAGACCTTCTTCGGCTTCATGTGGAAGTTCTCGTAGAGACGCAGCAGGTTGCGCTGCAGCATGGCGACCGTGACCTTGCCGACCAGCGGCACGTACTGCACGCCCGGGATCTGCAGCAGCGCCTCCTCGTCCACGTTCTTGAACGACGCGACGTTGATGACCACGGTGTTCTCCGAGACCCACGCGAGCGGCAGCTTGTAGCTCTTCACGGGCACACCCGTGATGATCACGCGCGACCGCTTGCACGCGCTCTCAGGCGTCTCCTCGGTCTTGATGAGCTTGCCGCGGCGGAAGAGGTAGAGCGAGTCGATGTCCACGCTGTACACGTCGGCGCCGTCGTTTGCGAGCAGCGCCGCGAGCGGGCGACCCACAATGTCGCTGCGGTTGATCACCGTGATGTCCACGCCGGACAGGTGGTTCCCGGTCGATTGGCTGTTGTGACACAAGAGAGCAGCAGAATGTCAGTCAACGGTGCTGCAGTAGAGAGAGAGAGAGAAATAGGAGCAGCGAGAGATGGTGCGATGCAACGTACGCCTTGTCGTAGACACCGAGGTGCTCGAGGATCTTGACGATCGCGAGCGGCGTGCACGGCAGCACGCACTTCTGCGTCTTCTCGTCGTCCACGTAGCGGATGTTGCGGTACAAGTTGCCGCGGTAGAACTGGCAGAGACCCTGTAGAGCAGAGCAGGCAGCAGCGCCGTCACATGTTAGATGACTGGCACGACATTTATCGAGTCGCAACATCATGCTGTTTGCTTTACCTCGACGTCCTTCTTGATGGAGATGCTGTCGCGCAGGAAGTCGTCCATGGTGCCGCCGTAGAACGACGGGAACGTGCCGAAGCACGGGTAGTAGATGATGATGCCGTGCACATCCGGGTCGTGGTTGGCGCTCTCGAGCGCTTCGAGCAGATCGTCCTTCTCCACTTCGCGCAGCTCGTACCGGATGCCTGCATCACCATCATCAAACACAACACAATAATGTCGTCAGCCTTCATGCCCACTCACCACTCATTCGCCTCCGCATAGACAGATGCAGGCATACAGACAGAAGCATTACGCACCGTCGCGCTTGCAGGCTTTGCCAGTCCACTCGGCGTACTTCTTGGCGGCTGGGTCGCCGTGCGCCAAGAGACCCACGAGCTTGGGACCGTGGCCGCTCATCTCGTGCGCAATGTACTGGCGCACGGCGACGCTGAAGGGCTCGGCGATCTCGGCGGCGTCCACCTTGCGGCTCACGATGGCTTGGCTCATGGCTGTGGAGGTGGAGGTGGTCTTCAGGTGGCGGATATTGAAGTCGAACGAGAGTGCGAATGGCGACTGGTGGTGTGAGAGGCGAGCACAGCACTTTGATGTGAGGCTGCTTGCAGCCAACACTCGAAGTAGACAGATGCCTCGATGTTTGTATGGTTCTATCGAGCGAGTTTGGTAGGTGAGAGTGTGTGGCAAGCTCAAGAGCATTTATTCTGAGAATGCAAACAAAACGATGGAGTACATTGCTGTCTTCTTGTGATTCTGGATTGAGTGTAGCGTTGCAAGAGTTAGCATTCGCAACAGAAATGCAGTCGCGAAATGCTAACTCTTGGAGCGCTACGACTCTCAAAACGAGCAGGGTTGAAATCGTAGCGTTCCAATTCGCATCAGCACTCAGGCTTCTTTGTATGAACACAAGAAAACGCACTGCTGCGAGAAGACGAGTCTCCTTCACATGGAAGACGCTCTCTGCGAGGTGATCAGAAGCTGTGAGATCAGTGTGGCTGCAAACCTGGTCGAAGATCGAGATCCCTCGCTCGAGCACCTCTCGCTTCCACGCGAAGCTGCGGTGCAGGTAGAACACGTCGCGGAGCTTCTCGGCGAACGGGATGCGCTTGGTTGGCGCGTTGTGGAAAACAAAGTTCTCCTCTGCGACCGTCTTGAGGATGAACGCGCCGGGCACTGTCCCAAACTCCTGCAGCACGAGCACGTTGTCCTTCTTGCTCTGCGGCGGCAGCATGTACGCGACGCCAACCATGATCAGCCCAAAGCTGCTGTCGTAGCCCTGCACCACCTGGTTGCCGCTGTCCCGCAGCGCCACAATCTTGTTCGTGCTGCGCTCGCACTTGTTCGACTTGCTTGATATCGCTTGACGACTCGACCAGGAGCGTGTCGACGCCCGGCGAGCCGAGTCCCGTGTGCACGTCAATCATGCCAAACGCGTGGACCTTGTCCAGCTGCAGGTGCTCCTTCAGGAATTGCTGTAGGATGCGCAGACTCGGCTGCAACTCGCTGCCGCCGTAAAAGATGGATTTCGGGAAGCAGTAGTTGTCCGACACAAGCGCTCGCTTGATCGCTGCAAACCCTTTCGTGGTCAGGTAGTACGCCACTTTTGCCCAGTACGAGTCCTTCACGCCCCCCATGCTGGACGAGTTCAACGCGTCAAAGATGTCCATGTAGCCATACGCGTTCGGGTCCGATGCAGTCAGCTTCGTGAACTCCTCGGACGACAACACCACCACGTTCGAGCTGATGAACTACATCAAGATTGCGCTTCTTGTTCTTGCGTACACACTTACTTTGCAGGTGCAACAGCGTCTACCAAGTCGCAGCGCCGAGAGATCGCCGAGACGCTGCAGCAGATGCGCGCACAAGAGCAAACTCTTTGCGAGAAAGAGGCGGGTTTGCGCCACGAGCAGGACGGATTCACCAAGAGCGTCGTCAAGAGCATGGCGAAGCAGCTCGAGAAAGCAGCAAAGAGCAACGAGAGGCGCGTGGCAGCATCG
>JAASFO010000025.1:0-65223 GCA_023333815.1 Globisporangium recalcitrans
CGTCTTGCGGAACTTCCGCGCGATGCTGCGCTGCGTGTTGATGATGTCGAAGGTCGCCGCGCTGTCGAGTCCCGTACTGATCTCGTCCATGAGCGCCACGTACTTCATGCCGAACTGCATCTCACCCGTGGTCACTCGCTTGCGCTCGCCGCCAGACTTGGAAACCTGGGAAACCACAACCGTGAAAACTGGTTGATTCGTGTGCGCAGTTTTTAGCAGTCGCAAGCAGATCTGTCTCCATGACAAACCATGTCGTTGTGAAACACAAAAACTATGATAAAAATCATCAAAACCGTTTTCCAAGGATGAAAGGAGAGGGTGAGAAGTGAACTCCTGTCGTGCGAGAATCCAAGGGTCAAAAGGACGATCCCCTCAGGAATGGATCACCATCACGAGTCGTCTGGAGGCGCATCCAAGTCCATCAATCCTTCTGCTCCCCATCGTGCTATTGAGAACAGAAGCGAGTGGACTGAGTGGTACTTTCAGTAATCGCGCTCGAGTTTTCCTCTCGAGTGACTCGTTCGAGTCAATGTTACAGCCATCAAATGCTGGTATTTCGTTCGTTCCTCTGCTCTGACATCCTTGGTCCATGGAAATGGAAGTTGGCAAAACGCAAGTGTTTGGGATCCCAGCCACACCTTCTCGTTCGTTCGTTCTCAATGGGAACCGTACAAAGCCCTGACTCGGCGTGATGACGACAGCTCGGGTCCAGTCCGGATCCTCTGACACGACGACCACAAACGCGTTCTGTTCCATTCGGCAAAATAGCGCAATGTCACCCAACGGTGAGTCGTCAAGGCGATGCATCCAGTGGGGGTCTGACTGAGCTTGGACAAGCTCAGCATTTCGCTTTCGTTGCTTGGAAGGTGTCACAATGTGTGACAATATTATGAGATATACAGTGATCGCACTCTTTTTCAAGCTCGATTTCGCACAAACATCAACGAGATCCATCCAAGAAGACCAGCAGCAAGAATGCAGCTCGTGAAGCAGGTGAAGCTCTTCGGCGGCTCCGTGAAGCAGTTCTCGCACGAGAGCGCGGCCACCAAGTGCGCGATGAAGTTCAGCGTGTTTCTGCCGCCGAGCGCCAGCGAGACCAACAAGGTGCCCGTGCTCTTCTACCTCGCGGGGCTCACGTGCAGCGACGAGCTGCTCTTCGTCAAGGCGCCGAACGCCGCCAAGATCGCGGCAGCGCGCGGCATCGCGGTTGTCACCACGGACACCAGGTGCGTGCCGTGTGGTGTGTGCTGCTGATGCTAGTGGTGCTGACTATGGGATTGGTTGTTTTTGAATGAATGATGGCAGTCCGCGCGGCGTGAACATTGAGGGCGAGGACGACTCGTGGGACTTTGGCTCGGCGGCGGGCTTCTACCTGGACGCGACCGAGCCAAAGTGGGAAGACCACTACCGCATGTACACCTACGTCACCAAGGTATGCGTTATGTCCATCTATTGCTTCCTTTGTGCTGGATGATGTCTCAGGTGTGCACTCAACGGGCTGCTTGCTATGCTGCGTGTGCATGGATATGATAGGAATTGCCGTCGCTCATTACGGCCAACTTCCCCGTCTCGGAGGACAAGCACTCGATCATGGGCCACTCGATGGGTGGCCACGGCGCGCTCGTGCTCGGCATCCGCAACCCGGTACGTCTACACTACCACATCGTTCTCTGTTCGCGTTATCCTAACTTAACTGCCTCGCTCTCGCTGTCGCTATCAATGCTCACCTCCAGGACCAGTACAAGTCGATCTCTGCGTTCGCGCCGATCTCGCACCCGAGCCAGTGTCCGTGGGGCATCAAGGCGTTCACGGGCTACTTGGGACCGGACCAGGAGACCTGGAAGCAGTACGACGCCACGCATTTGATCCTCAAGCACGGTCCCGTGGCGGCGCCGATCCTCATCGACCAGGGCAGCGAGGACCAGTTCCTGCACGACAAGCAGCTGCTCCCAGAAGCCTTCGAGGTGCGATACAGATACAAACAGCATGGAGTTGCTTTCGCTACTACTGAGTGCGTTTGGCTTGGGCTGACGAGTGATCACTCTGCTTCATTGGAAAATATGCAGGCTGCGGCGCAAAAGGTGAACCAGAAAGCCACGATTCGCATGCAGGTACGGGATCGATTGTTTCGTTACTAGGAGGTCTGGTATTAGACGAGGGGTTGGGTCGAGCTCTGACACTAATGCGTGATGGAATTGTTTGTGGGATGTGGATTTTTATAGGAGGGCTACGACCACAGCTACTACTTCATCTCGACGTTCGTGGAGGAGCACGTCACCTTCCACGCCGACGCGCTCTTGCAATAGAGAGAAGCAGCGGCAATTGAATTGGCTGTCAGCCAACCAGCACAACCCCTCAGTCAAGCTTTTCACAGCCCACTGCTGGCTGCTTGCCACTTCAGCATCCATCTCTCTATGCATGGCACGCTCACGCCATACATAGTCCAAAGCAAACACGAGTCAATCGATCTACTTGCTTCAAAATTCGCCCACTTGATTATTTATTTACTCACTCACTTTCTCACTCATACATTCTCCACTTAGATAGGAAGATGACCCAAACAAACCCCCTCCACCAGTTCAGGCTTGTGTGCAGACCATGTCGCTCGTCTTGGGCGGCGGCTGCCTCGTGGCCACCTCGCGATCCAGAGGCTGGCACGGCGCCGAGCAGTACGGACGCGCGATGTCGAGGAACGGCGACATCACCTCCGGTGCCGCTGTCACCTCCTCGCTCGAGGGCGTCTGGTTGGCTTCGTTTTTCTCTGCGAGCGGCGGGCGAGTCGCCTTTGCGGCTGGACGCTTCCTGCGCGGTCGAAGGCGGCAGGACTGGTCCAGGATCACGTCCCCGAACGAGTAGCGGTACTCGCAGAACTCGGGGAACTCGCATTTCGCCTGGCGGTAGTTCCAATAGCAGTCACCGTCGATCACTGGAGGTCGCGATGTCTGCCAAATAATACAATACGGACAGAGCGAAATAGAATATGGAGGCAAAGGATTAACATACGGTTCGATCTCTCACAACATGGACAGCTCCAAGCTGAAATATGAGAAACACACACCTTATCGGAGCTGGTTGTACCCGTAAACAAATTCCGCATCTCAGCGCGCAGCTCACGCAGGAACGCAGGGTTGCCCAGGATCTCGCGATGTCCAGCACCATCAATCTCCCACACTCCCGTCTGCGAAGCAGCACAGACATTCAAAGTTAGTCAGTCTCCGTCTTGGGTCCATTCCCGATTGCGTCAACCAACTCACCGACTGGACGGCGCCGCTCGCTTGGACCTTGCGCTGCTCGAAGAACGTGATCTGGTCCAGCATGGACGACTTGAAGAAGCCTTCGAGGAGCCCCGCTGCCGCCGCTGTGCTGCTGTCAGTGGACGAGCACATAGGCTGATCTCTCCCCTGGAGTTTGTACTGCGCATGGTGGTTCTCGGCGCTGCGCTTAGCTTGGAACGTCCTCACGTTCTCCGCAGAGAAGTAGACCGACTGCGGCACCTGCGTGACGTTCACGAGCGCGTCTTTGCCTCCGAGCCACGTGTGAGCCCAGGAGAGCGAGTGGTACGGCACCGTGGCGTCGCCAGTCTTGCCGCATGCGTGGCGAGCAGAGTCTTCGTTCTCGAGCGAGAGCTGGTACCAATGACCCGCAGTGTCCGTGTCTTGGTACTTGTAGTTGTGCTTTGTCTAGGAAATCCAAATTCGCACACTGTTAAGAGTTCGGTTCTGTGCACCTCCCCACATGCATACATCGCACAGAGCAACTGACTCACTGGGAGGTTGACGCCGTAGACAGAGTACACGGAGGCGATCGGCGGTCGCTCCCAGGGAACAGTGTGGTCGAGGACGTCGTCGTCTTCATAGAATCTGCACATACAAACACAGCAGCAATTGTCAGACAACCGCAATGCTTAGCCAGTGTCACCCCCTCCCAGATTGCAGTGTTATCCCCGTACCTCTTGCGCACTTTTTCGAGGTCGCCGAAGATCGGATCGCGCTCGGCCATGTCGCGAAAGAACTTGCCCGAGGCGACCTCGGTGCTCGTGTAGTTCTGCTCGCGCTTGGGGTTGCCAGCCGTGGCTTCAAAGCGCACGTTGAAGATCGTGTCGGTGTCGTGGGACGAGTTGAGTGTCGATGGGATCGGCAGGAAGCTGATGATCGAGCCTGAAGGTTGATTGATTGCCGTAACAAACACATTAGCCATGCAGTCCATGCATCACCACTTCGTACCACAGTCCCCCGTAGCAAATCTGTACCGAATGTGACGACGAGCTTTCGGATCTCCTTCTGGGTGATCGGCAGTCCTTGCGTGATCCCCGAGCTGAGCAGCTCGAGCGCCTCGGAGCTGCCCAGGAGCGGCGAGCCGACCGCAAAGTAAGTCGAGATGTGCTTGTCGATCCACTTCTGCCAGTGGTTGCGTCCGAGTTCGAGCTTGAGCCACTCGAGGAAGTAGCGGAAGACGCCGTTGCCCATCGAGTGCGCGATCACGACCATGCCGCCGTTGTCGCCATGGAGCCCCACGGTGTATTCGACTATGTGTAGAGAGAGTGAGAGAGAGAGAGAGACGAGAAGCCGTCGTAGTCTGATCAGTATTCGGATGACCAGCACCCCTAAAGCAAATGCGCCACGTACTTTTCTTTCGGAGCGAGCTAAAGTACTTGTCGCGCTGCTGCATCTTGGAGGGCGGCAGGCGCCAGTCGTATGGCGCGACGATGAGCTGGTCGGGTCCCAGGTCAAAGTGCTCGACGAGGTCGCGGATCATTGTGCCCCAGATCGTCGAGAGCGGGCCAGTGAGGAGCCCCGGGTCGAGCTCCGAGATCGCGGCGGCACCGTCTGCCGCTCTATTAGTTGTGCAAGCGAACGCAACACACACACATACACACACACACACGCGTCAGTGGCTGCGCTGCTGACTGATAAATGGCTACAGAAATGGACGGAATGGGTACCTTAGCTTGCAGTCGATCTCGCTCTGGTTGGTCATGTGCAGCTTCATGCAGCGCACCCAGCAATCGCCCTGTGCGAGGATGCGCGCCACGTCGATCCAAATGCCTGGATCAACAACATCACACCCACGCTTCAGTCGCCAATAGACCCAGCGATGCATTCAAAAGAGGGAGACTCACGGTCGCCAATGTTCACGTCTCGGTACAAATTCTTCTGGATCGAGTGCGGACACGTCACTTTCTTCCACGCGTGCAGCTGCGACGACGCAAAGCCCGGGATCAGCAGCACCGGTCGCGTGCGCATCGCCTGTGGCTCTTCATGGTGGCTCTCACTGCTCTTGGTCTTGGCATTGCTGCTGTGCTCATCATACTGCTGCAGATCGTAGTCGGTGGCGTCCTCATCGCCCGCGACGGGTCCGCCGCAGCAGCCGAGCGAGAGCAGGAACACAGCAGCGAGCAGCCCCAGCAGTCCAGTCGCGTTGCGGCGCATGGGGGTGTATGCTATGGGTGTGATATGGCTACTAAACGGACAGGGTGGCACAGATGATCACGATGATGCTCCGAGCCAACGAATCCAAGAATGAGTCGAGCTGCTCGCGGATGGGAATGGAGAACACAGCGCGAACGATTCGCTGCACCGACACACAAGCAAGTGGTGGTGGGAAATGTGAGAAGCGCTGCGATGATTATGCGGCTCTGTGTGAACTGCTTGCTGCCTGATGCGCTGCTGCTTCTCTCACGCTTCGCGCGATCCCCATCCAACATCCATCCATCACCATCAGCAGCAGCAGCATCAGCATCATCCAGAGGTTCGCTTGATGCAGCGACCATCATTCCGTCCGAATGACGCCAGCTGCTCGCCACGTGTACTGTCCACCTGGCTCTAATTGAAATGGTGAATAGTGACGGGAAGGGGTGCAATGACACACTGGCTTGAATAGACTGGATCGATGGATCAGATGAGACTGGGTCAATGTTCGTATTGAGAGGAGGGATGCCGACTTTCTGGCGTAAAACATCCAGAACTGCAGGTACGAAACGCGATCTTTCGCGATCTCTTCCCTTTATTACTTTCATTCTACCGATATAAGCGTGATACATGTTCATCATTCTACAGTGCACTATGAAAACCTTCTTCTAAATATCGCATCAAAAAGCTTTTGAAATGAACGAAATCGCTCAGTGTTTCTGACATACTCATTAGTAAAGGACTGAGCGAACCGTTACATTTCCAGCAGATCAGCTCGTTCTCTTTCTCGCTTGATGAAGTCTGCCCTTCTCGTAACAGCAGCCGAGTGGCTCTTGCAGGCGTCATGGGTACAGATCATAGAGCAGCAGCAGTTTGTGACCGCGAGCGTATCTGTTGCAGAGGAGTCCGCGCCGCAGCACGCGCTCACGTTCACTGCAACCGCGCAGCTGCTGCAGCAAGATCCGATGGGAACAAGACAGCAGCCATCTGGGGCTGTGCGTGTGGTGCGGAAAGTGACCAAGCAGCACATGGCAAGCGCGTTCGAGCGAGCAGTAGGCAGTGATGAAGACGCACAGACGAACGGCTTTGCGTAGCTCAAGACTCGCTCGGTAGGTAGCTATTCGAGCAGGAAGGAAGCGCCTCAAAGAGATATTGATGACGCGGTGCGCCAGTGGCTGCTCCAGGGCAAAGCCGCTCCGACTAGAGACGAGATCGTGCGGTGGCTGCTATCGCGGATGATTCTCGTGCAGAGTGAGGAAAGCGGAGCAGATGTGTGGGACCTTCTCATCTGCGGAGAGCAGGGGAGTGAGCAACCAGTCGCAATGGTGGACCACCCGCAGCAGCCAAAAGGTGAGCCATCTCAGCAGAGAAACGGAGAGCAACAGGTTGAAGATGGTAGTGAAGATGAACAAGAAGAGTTGCCTGATTACGAAGAACGCTTGGTGCGCGCGAACGAGATTGATGCTGGTGGTGGAGATGATGCAGAAGAGGCTAGCGACACGCCGCTCAGGTTTGATGAAGCTGGTGCAAGAGGTGATGAGTGGGACGAGGCGACAAGCACGTGAAAGGACCGATTCTAGGCACTGGTCCGCTGTCACAACTCGAGATGGACGCTCTCACTGCGAGCAACCACCGAGGTGGACAGCAGGTGGACACTGTCGTCTACGACCTCCACGGTCGCCGTCACTCTGCGGAGGACGCTGGCGACATTGTCGCTCTTGGGGTGTTTGCGAGCGCGATGCTCAAGATCAGGCGCGTCTTGGACAATTCCAAGAAAGGAGGAGGCAACAATGACCTGCTCCAGACGTTCACCAAGTTCGACACGAACCGCAGTGGGACACTGAGTCGCAACGAGTTTGTGAACGTGCTGCTCGCGAATGGAGTCAAGCTGACCAACGAGCAGACCCATGTGTTCTTCCATCACTTTGATCCGAACAACAGTGGGGAGATCGACTACGGCGAGCTGCTCTGGGCTTTTTCAACCGGCGCGCGTTTCTCAAGAAATGGCAGCACAAGAAGACCAAACTCTCGTCGCGCGAGATCAAGCTGCTCTTCTACCAGTGCGACCGCTCGGGTCGCGGCGCGCTGTCGGTCCCGGATTTCCAGCTCGCGATGGAGAGGATCGGCTTCCAGTTCACGGAGAGCGAGCTCAAGCTGCTGGTGCTCGTTTGACGTCAACCAGGACGGGTTCATCGACTACCACGAGTTCCACGCGTTTGTGAACAACGGAGAAGACGAAGAAGTCGAGCAAATCGAGCAGGGCACTGCTGGTGGCAATGGCGACGAGAAGAGCCTATCGCGTAGAGATAGGAGCGAGCGAGAAAGCAAAAGTAGATCATTGTCGTCGTTGTCCGCCCAGTACCAGCAATCCCGTACTAAGGGCGGTGGTGGTAGTGAACATGGCGAAGAGAGCGTTGAGCTGACCCTCCGAGAGCGCTCGGAGCTCTCAAAGGCGCAGACGAAGATCCGGCAGTCTATTCGGAAATGAAGAGCAACGATTTCCATCACGATCTATAAAGCTCTATTCGAGATTTCTTATCTCTATGCAGCATCTAGCGAGTGAGATTCGTGCAGTAGGTCTACAGAGGTTCGAGGGTCTCGAGTGGCCATCGAGGCGTGTACCGCGCGGTGGTCGGGTCGCTCCGCATGCCCTTGCGATGGCGCTCGAGCCCCGCCCAGGCGATCATCACGCCATTGTCCGTGCAGTACTCGGCCGGTGGGAAGATCGCGCGCACACCTTCTTCCGCAGCGACCTGCTCCATTTGACGACGAAGGTACTGGTTCGACGCCACGCCACCACAGACAACCTAGAGTAACATTAGAAAACAACACGTCAGCCAAAGGTTACAACCTATAGGACGAACGAATAAAGTGAGCAACAACTTACGATGCTGCTGATGTCCTCGCGTCCGAGTCGCTCTTTGCCCCACTGGCACGCTCGTTGCGCACGCGTGAGCAGTTGCCCGACCGCGCGTCGCTGGAACGACGCACAGAGGTCTTCCTTTGTCTTTTCATCCAGCTCGCCAAGCTACAACACGGAAATGAAACCATCCAGCGTCAGACCACAAGGCAAACGAGGTGGTCGTCGGCAGACCGCACTGAACTGCTCGCGCCTTCTTGACTTCGCGCAGCATCGCGGTTTTCAGCCCCGAGTACGAGAAATCGCAGTCCTACAACAGCGGAAACGAATAGTGACATGAATGAGGTTGCATAAAGGATGACATCAAAGTCAACAGCAGCCTCACTTTTCGGTGCTTCATGGGCTCTGGGAACGCGAACGCGCGGTCGTCGCCTCGCGCCGCCTTCTCTTCGATCAGTCGGCCACCGTGCACGCCTTTGTCGGACGTGATGTCCAGCATGCGAGCGACTTTGTCGAACGCCTCGCCGACCGAGTCATCCAAGGTGTTGCCCAGCAGCTCATAGTCGCCGATGCCCTGAAACATGCAAAGAGATATGAACTACTGCACCTCCATGACAGCTTTGCATGACCTCACGCCTCACATGCCTTTGCGAGAACGAGACAGCAATGGCCGCCAGACACGAGCAGCACGACGAACGGGAACTCGGGGCGAGCGACGCCTTCTTGCGGTAATCTCGAGACCAGCACGTGCGCCTACAAGTCGACATGCTGAGAGGAGGATGTCCTTTTCGACACAGATCAAATACAGAGCAAGAACGCACCTCGAGGTGGTTGATCTGGAGGTAATCGACTGACGGGTGCTCGATGCAGAGGTCTCGCGCAGCGATGAGTCCAACATCGAGACATGGCGAGAGTCCCGGACCGGCGGTCACCGCAATAGCAGACAGATCGGAGACACCTTTCAACCCGCTAGATCCCCACATCCATGCAAACGATACACGGCATACGTTACTCGTGGTCTTGCCATCTCAACTGGACTCCCTTGCGTTACCTTTGCTCGATTGCAGCGCTGATCACATGCGGCAGGTTTTCTTCGTGCGCTCGTGCTGCCAGCGCTGGCACAATGCCTACCACCAGCGCGTCCAACACAGTTAGAGACCTACTCACACACATACGCGGATGCTAGTAAGTGCTACTGGCCACGCACCTCTCCACTTTGCATTGAGCTCCCACTGCGAGGAGATCACGTTGCTGAGCACGTTCCCGTCGCCGTCCAGCACCGCTGCCGCCGTGTCGTCGCAGCTGGTCTCAATGCCCAGGATGTACGACACGGAGCGGCAGCCGTGGCTGCGCTCGGTCGCTGCGGATCTACTGATCGCAGCAGCAGCTCTTCGCGCAGCAGAGCCGCACGGCAGGCGGCGCAGCAACAGGTGCACCATTGCTGCTCCTGCTTGCTTGTCAATCAGACCAGCACCATATCCATCTAATAAACTGCTACCGCCCCACCGCATTTCTTCCTTTAACTCCGAGTTCATCATATCGCACTTAGCAACGCCTGCAACAGTACCCCCACCTTCCAGAATCGCACTTGACCGGACTCTCCCCCTCTCTCCCAGTAAAAAGCATCGTCTTGTCTGTGTTTATTTATTTGGCGAGCTGCGCAAAGGCAAAGCAGTCAGTTTGGCTCGGAGTCTTTTTTCCATACAAAACAACACAGAGTCTTGGCTCTAATTGAAGGAAGGAAGGAAGGGCGAAGCGAGCGACAACCGACAATCTATCTCTCTGTCGCCCGACCGCCGACGACGACGCTCTCACTACGCGACTGAGTGACTGGCACATCCACAGAGACGTACAGGACAGCATGGCGTCTCCAGATCAGGTGGCCGCCATGGCGCAGCAGATCAAGAGCGTGGTGAAGCGCGACGGGTGGACGTCCGACCAGTCCGTAGTGTTGAGCATGCAGCAGATCCTGGGCAAGCTCACGACGCTCAAGGTGGACGTGGACCTGCTCAAGCAGACCAACATCGGCGCCATGGTGCGCAAGCTCACCAAGCACGACGACGAGATCGTGCGCGGCTACAGCACGAGCCTCATGAACAAGTGGATGCAGCAGGTCGGCGTCAAGGACGCCAAGGACAAGGAGAAAGCCAGCGGCGCCAGTAGTAATAATAGCAACAACAATAGGAACAGCTACGGAGGCGGCGGCGGCGGCGGCGCAGAGGCGTCCACGTCCACGGCAGGTGAGAGAACATGTCGACGATTGTGTATTGGCATCACGGTTCACCGTTGTCTTGGTGCTGTTGTGTATGTGATTGATTGGCAGGTGCGGACGCGCAGCGCTTGGAGCAAGCGCGCAAGCGGTTGCAGGGAAGCTATGCGTCGGAGAAGGCGAAGCGCGACTCGCGGACGCTCCAGGTGATCAATCGCCCCATGCCCAAGGGCAAGAAGGGCATGACGATCTCTGCCGCGCCGTCCAGGAGCTCCGTGGCGCAGAACAGGCTCATGCAGCAGCGCCGCACCGTCACGCCGTCGCGTGCTTCGACCGTGCGAGCAACGTCGGCGCCGGCGGGGTCCAGGTCGTCGTCGGACCCCGCTGCTCGTCGCGCGATCATGATGCCCGGCGCGACTCGTCCATCGTCGTCATCAGGCGGCGTTCTGTAAGAAACAATTGCTGTTGTTATTCATTGCCGGTGGGGATGACTGGCTGCAATCTTTGCGAGGCACTGATCCTATTTGCTATTTGCCTTATCTATGTGGTGCATGATAGATCGCGTGAAGAGCAGCACCGCATTCGTCAGCAGAAACTGCGCGCACTCCGTGAGAAGAACCTTCTGGAGAACGGCAGTCTGAACGACGTCTACTACACGGACCCTGGTCGGTCCTCAGGAGGGGGCAGTGCATCAGGCGGCGCTTCGTCGTCTCGTGCTGGTGCGAAATCAGCGAGTGCGGGTGCTTCACGCAGCAACAGCGGCAGCGGCAACAGAATCGCACCCGAGCCCCCAATAAGCGACCGCAAGGCGTTCTTGGACAAGATGTTCCCTCGTGTGTGTGGCGTCGCCGGCGCGCCTCCGCCAACAAAGTCTGGCGCCAAGAAGAGTCCGACGAACAAGGGCGGTGCGGCCGCGAGCACAGACGGAGGCGCAAAGAAAAAGAACGTTGCGTACAATGAAAGCCAGCGCGAGGTGGTGGAGTGGCTCAAAGGTACGATCGGTATTGCATCGATCGATCGATGACTGAGTCGTCGCGCGAATTCGTATCTAACATGATGGCACCCTTCCCGTGTCCACAGGATTGGAAGTGGACATGAGCGAGTACGCGCCGGCGTTCTTTGAAAACGGCTTTGACTCGATCAAATTGCTCGGCAACATTGAGAAAGCGGATCTGCCGGGTTTGATCCCGAAGAAAGGGCACCACCGCTTGATCCAGCAGGCGCTGGACGATCTGAAGCGCAAGCACCGCACGGCTGCGTCCTCCCGCCCGCAGTCTGCGCGCCGCGACCGACCGGTGCCGAAGCGGAGAAACCCGTACAGCGACGAAGACAGCGACGACAGCTTTGTGGTGAGCGACGGCGACGAGTACACGCCGGGCGTGATCTCGGGCATGTTCCGCAAGAACCGCAAGCGGAGCTACTCGTTCGACTCGGTCGACTCGTACAACATGGAGGCGAGCTTTGACGAGATCCAGCACGAGGAAGAGCGGAGGTGCGTTTTTCCTCTTTGGTGCTGGATGACTTCGACATCTGTGCTGATCTACCTCATTACTGTGTCAATGTTTTTGTTTTCTTTCTTTGTGCAGCACGCGATACGGCGAGTACGAGGACTATAGAGAAGAGCTGCGCAATAAGAAGCTGCTGAAGAAGAAGTAAGTATATCCGCACAAGAAGAGGCATGCGACGCAAAAAGCGAGTGTGCTGACCCAACACACACAGAAAGAAAGATGGAGTCGAGTTCAATAACAAAAACGACAATATGCAAGAGCACCACAACCAGCACGAAGCTTCTTTTGGGCTCGACAGCCACTCACTCGAACCAAATCAACGAAGACCGCATCGAGTTGCTCTCCAGTGGTGCCAACTCGGTTCATCTGGCAGGGTGTGGAGTGTGGCGATCTTCTTGTCTGGTGTTCATGTCATGTCTGCATTCTGCACACCACTGTAGTCGAATGGAATTCTGATCCGAAAGTGGCAGCAAGTGTCGAAAATCTGGTTGAAACATGTCAGCTCTGCTCATTAGAAATAGAAATGGTGCGTCTCGCATTCAGAAGAAAACGGACCATCGTTTCTAACTGGCTGTTCACTTTTGTGTGTGAACGAACTGCAAGTCTTCATTCATTCACAACTCAAGTTCAAGAAGAAAGGACGATGCTCTTCCGCTCGCTCGGCCGCGCGTCCCGCAAGCCTCTGCGCGTGCAGCTACTGGCACTCAGCCGCAACGGCCGCTCCGTCACGCCGCTGGACGTGAACGTCTCTGGCGACAAGTCGCCGCAGCACAAAGCCTCGGCGCCGTCTTCCATCGCGACGCTCGCTGTGTCGCTCGCGGCGGTCGGCACGTTCGCCGCCGCGTTCTCCACGAGCGCGCACTCGGAAGCGGCTGCTGCTGGTGACGCCGCCACGAAGAAGGCGCTCGAAGAGAAGTACCCGCTCCCGGACTTTCTGCGCACGGCCGACGACTACCTCTACCCGCCGATCCAGCCGTTCAACGCCGGCAAGCTTGAGGTCTCCAAGACCCACAGCCTCTACTATGAGGAGTGCGGCAACCCGTACGGCAAGGTGAGGGAGTGTGGATGCTGCTGCCATTGTGAGGGACTATTCAGGGGCTGATGCTGTTTGTGAATGTGAACGACTGCAGCCTGTGATCATGGTGCACGGCGGTCCAGGCGCTGGCTGCTCGGACGGCATGCGCCGCTACCACGACCCGCGCGTCTACCGCATCATCCTGCTCGACCAGCGTGGGTCGGGACGAAGCACCCCGCATGCGTGCTTGGAAGAGAACACGTACGTTTATTGTATGCAAGGCTGTCTTTGCATGTGAAAAACTCATGTGCGGTTGTTGGTTTCTGCATGCAGGACGTGGCACTTGGTGGAGGACATGGAGAAGCTGCGCCGCCACCTCAACATCGAGCGCTGGCAAGTGTTTGGTGGCTCGTGGGGAAGCACACTGGTATGTTGGTACTGACTGTGGCGTTGCTGTCATTGGCCTGCGACATCCCCTAATGGGTGCTGTATTGTTTGTTGTTGCTATCAGTCGATCGCGTACGCCATCACCCACCCAACGCGCGTGATGGAGCTTGTGCTGCGCGGCATTTTTCACTTGCGCAAGAAAGAGATCGACTTTTACTACCAGGTACATTCGTGAAGCGGCTCTCGCGTGCTTACATGTTGGTGTAACTGACAGTGTGGACCTCTTCGTGTCGCCATCTTTCTCTCTATGTACCTCTGCAGCAAGGAGCGAGTTTCATCTACCCAGATCGCTGGGAGGCGTACCGCGACGCCATCCCAGAGGACGAGCGTCACGACTTCCTCACTGCGTACCACAAGCGTTTGACGAGCGACGACCCGAACGTGCGCATCCCGGCGGCGCTTGCGTGGACGACGTGGGAGCGCACCACGAGCAACCTCATCCCGCCAGTAAGTGAGCGTCAAGCCACATAAGCTTGCTGCTGTTGGCTGGTATATACTGTGAAGATTCTGATTCGGCGAGTGTGAACCATGTGAGTCATTTAGGCGGACGCCGAGGACAAGTCGATGAGCGAGACGAGGTTCGCGGAAGCGTTTGCGCGCATCGAGAACCACTACTTCTTCAACAAGGGCTTCTTCCCGTACGACGAATTCCTGAACGAGAACGCGTTCAAGATCCGCCACATCCCGACGGTCATCGTCCAGGGAAGGTGAGCAACTCCTGTAATGCTCTAGCGACATCGTGCGTGTACGTGGGGTAACTCTGTGTGCGTCTATGGCTTTCAGATACGACGTGGTTTGCCCGATGCAGACGGCGTGGGACTTCCACAAGGCGTTCCCAGAGGCGGACTTCCGCGTCGTGCAGACCGCTGGCCACTCGGCCATGGAGCCGGGGATCGCCAAGGAGCTCGTGGACGCGACAAATCGCTTCAAGGATTTGTAAGCCGCGTCTTAGGAAGAGAGAGAGCAAGCTCCGATCGGTCAGTGACGTTTTCGTAGCTCTCGAAGCCCAGCTAACTCCATTTCGTTGTTTGATTGCAATGAAGGACATGATTTCTCCCAGCGTGTACTTCAAAATGGAGCGAGTTTGTGTGTGAGTGTGAACAAATCCTCGTGTTCAGAGTGTGTTTAAATACTGTCTGCCCTCTTCGCCCCATCGCTAGCAGCTACATAACTCTCTCTCTAGCAGAGAACGACGCCAAGCCATCCATGGCTTGATCGTTGTGGTCGTCAAAGTCCATCGGCGAGTGCTGCGTCCTGGCGCGCTTGCCATTGCCGCCATTCGAGCTCGCTGGACTTGCGCCACCACCACCCGGTTCCTTGCCGCGCTTGTACCCGCCGTGCTTAGCACAGAGCCCCGATGTGCCGCGCGCGCCAGTGGAGCACCCGTCCACCGTGCAGCGATACCCACCGCCGTGGAAGAGACACATGGCGCTGCTCCCCTGCGCGCCTTTCGAGCAATTCGGCGCTGCGCAGCGCTTGCCGCCGCCGTGCTTCTGACAGAGCCCCGACTTGCCGCGCGCGCCTTTCGTGCACCCAGGTGCTGTACATGGACGGAAGACGTTCTTCGATCGGGGTTTCTTTGGGATCGGCTGCAGGGACTGGTTGTCGCCACCACCGCCGCCGGTAAACTGTGACGATGCGGACCCATCGTCGCCATACATTGACGACGACGACGCTCTCCCCTCCATTGGGTCAGTGAGATGGCTCTCGCTATCTCGGTAGTCGTCAAACATACTCCCCAAGTATTGTCCACCACCGCCACCGCTGTTGCTGTGGTGTTCGTGTTGGTACTGGTGGTGCTGGTGGTGGTGTCCAACCAAGTAGGACGCTTCGTCCATGTAGGGCGTCGGTGATCCCGCGTGATCGCTCATACCGGACGAGTGCGCTCGCGAAGGCAGGTACCGCGTCAGCTTTTCCGGTTGCTGCTGCTGGTGCTGGTCATGCTCTGCATCTCGGTGATACATTTGCTGTCGTTGCTCTTGCTCGTAAAGCGCCTGGCTGCTGTAGTGCTGCTGCTGAGAGATCTCTTTCGACGCGTAGTAGTCGTGGAACTGATGATCCGCGTGGTTGTGCGCGTGCGAGTGCGCTGTATTGCTGTGCTGCTGTGAATCACTCTGGTGCAGCGACGTCAAGAAGATCGCGTCCGTCAGCGCTGTCGGAGTGATTGGCTCACCAGACGCTGTCGAAGTTGCCCCCAGCCCTTGCTGCTGCTGTGCCTCCCACTCGCTCGCTGCGCGCATGCTGCTGATGGTCTTGCTCGCGTAGCTCGGGTGTGGTGCTGGAGGCGGCGGCGGCGTCGGTCGGAACGTCTTCTGGGTCTGGAAGATCGTGTCGGACACGGGGATCTCGCTGAACTCGCTCTGGCGCGGCAGTGTGCCCATGAACGTGCTGGTCTTGCCTTTGAATGCGCTCGCGCCGCTGCTCACCTGCTTGGCGCGGATCGGGATCGACGACATCGTCGAGCGATCGCGCGCGTTCTTCTCGCGTTGCGACACCACGCCGCCAGCTCCAGTACTGCTCGACGACTTCCCGCCCACGCCCGGGATGCCTTCGTACGGATCTAATCGGAAGTAGCGCGGCAGCAGTTTCTCTTCGCCCTCGAGGATGCTCAGCGGGTTGAACGCTGGACGGTACTCGGGGACATTGTCCGTGAGTCGCGGGATGCAGAACGGGTCCGAGTTGAGCACTTTCGTGAGCGGCTCCTCCTTGAGCTTGTCGTTCGTGAAGAGGTAGTAGAGGTCCGGGATGTTCTTCGTCTTGACGTCCTCTTCGTCCGGCGCCTCACTCTGCACGGTCTCCGGGTGCGGGTTCACGACCGCGAGCGGCGAGCGCTGCAGCTGCTGCATGAGCTGCTCCTGCTTCTCGCTGTCTTCGCGCAGCTTCTGCTGTCGCTCCACGGCTTCATGGAGCAGGTTCGTCGCGTGGTGATCGATAGCAGCAACAGCGGAGGCGCTCTCGGTTCGCTGTGGCTGGTCCTGCTGTCGCTCACTATCATCGCCCAGCTCGACTACATCCACAACGACAACGTCGCTGGGCGTTGTGTCAGCATCGACGCTCATCTGCCCTGCGTCGACGAGCTCGCCGCTTTCGTTCTCCGTGTCCGACTCTGAAGACTCCTGCGGCTGCTGGGGTTGGTCTGGCGCTGGCTGCTCACTCTCCTGTGGCGGTTCCTCGGGTTGAACTTGCGCTGGCTCGGATGCGCTCTTCACTACTGGCGCAGTCGGCTCGTCCTCTGCTGCTACTGCTGGTGCCGGTGGCGATGCTGGCGCTACGGCGTCAGCATCTGCGGTCGTCGTCGTCGTCGTCTTCTCCACCGCGTCTGCGCTGCTCACCGCAGGCTCCGTCTCCTGCTGCTCCTGCGCGTCGTCCATGGGCTCGTCGGTCGCCATTCGCCTTTCGTGAACGCGAAAAGGAAAAAGAAGAACGAACACACACACGGGGGTCGGTCGTCGGCCGCCCTCCAGGACCTTCAATCTGAGATTTCCGCGGAAGGCGACGATTTGGATGAGTGATGGGATTGACCGCGTGCTCTGCCTGCCTGCCTGAGTGAGTGAGTGACCAGTGGATGGCTCACTTCCTGCGCGCACACTCGCCAATAGAAAGCGCTTGACGCACTTGACGGACGGACAGACAAGTCGCCACTCAGGTGGCAGAGAGACCCATCAGCAGCGTCGCTCACACTGCTGCTGTTGTTGCAGGTGTTTTTGCGTGAGGCGATCGAGTGGCAGCCAATCCGAAGGAGGCAGTAGGGATCGCGCCACTCCAATCAAAGCCTGCCACACTGCACTCGAACGGACGACAGAGCCCGCAGAAGCCGATACCAACTCGATCCAGCGAGTAGAACGGGTGATCACCTTATAGGGTCAAAGCGAAAGCAGTTTGCCTCGAGAAGGAATACGCTACTTTTAAATTCCAAAGGTGCATATGTTATTCGAGGTAGTCCCGACACACAGTCAGGGCTCTTTTATGTCGAGGACATTTGCAGATGGCAAAGAAGAAACACCATCTGTTAGCATGTACCAGTACATTTCGCGCACTTAATGGAAATGTACTGACATTTGGCTGTCAAACTGTCATCATCATCACCACGACCTGAACAAAAACGTTCTCGAACGACTCGAAGGACACATGGAAGGCAGACTCCTATCCCTCTTGATAGGTAATAACCACGTCCATCAGAGTCACCACCACCAATTTGCCTGCATCCTGCTCAAAGCGAATGGCTCTGCGCGCTCCAGGAGGAACAATGTGAGCTCTATGATCAAGCGGGCTCTTCGCACCTGCGTCAGACCATCGACGTTGAAGTGCATGTCGAAGCTGCCACGTGAGACTGGCTGACCGACTGTGGTCCTTCCATCACATCGGCGGTACTGATCACATGCGCTGCATGTGCATGCAGCAGCAGCCATTCACATGCACGCATTCACGCAGTGCTGCAATGAGTCTCCTCTCTGCTCCTCCTCCTTCACAAAATGTGCCTCACTCAGTGATTCGGACCCCTCATTTGATAACGTAATTCGTAAGAGTACCCGCAATACCAAACGAGCAGCCAGCTACATTTCGTTCGAAGCGACTTGCGTGCGATGAATGACTGCGCAGCTTTCGCTGTGGATGACTGTGTGGCTGGCTGTATGTGTGAGGGCGAAGCCGAGCTCCTGATATGTGCGTGGCGCTGGTCGTCATGTAGCCCGTCGATCGCGCTCACACAGCCCAGCTCCGCGGAGAGCGAGAGGGCTTGCTCACAACACACGACGACGACAGTGGACGCCATAGTCGAGCACATGCGCGCGTTGCCTCTGGCTGCGCAGCACGACGAGATTTCAGCTCAGCCAGTCAGTCTCTCAGCTGGCTGTCGAACACTTGTCACGATAGCAGAAGACGCCTTGCCCAAAGTTCATCTCACGCTCTCGACAACGGCGCACGGCGATCGATCCACTGTGCGCAGACGCTGCCGAATGTGACTTGCTGCATTTGGAGAGCCACCATCAACCAACGCTTCACCGCCGATGCGCAACAGCAGCATCAGCATCGACACTTGCTTGCAGCCAGCTCGCGGGACTAAGAAACGCGCGCGCGCATTCGTGTCCAACTCTGCGCTTTCCTTCTTCTTCTTCTTCTTCTTCTTCGAAGCGGAAGCGCTCTTTTTCGAGCGCGAGTCGTGCTCTGTTGATGGGGAACTAGCGCATCGCACCGCACACAGTGTGTGCTTTGGCTGCAGCCACCGCCATCCATCCCGCCTGCGTACGTGGGCGGCAAGAGCCAGCAGAGAGCACGCGCCACAGCAGATTCCGCAATGAAGGACAAGCAGACTGAACTTGAGAGCGAGCATGTGCTGAACATGCGCTTTGCTCATGAGAGAGTTGGGATGCATGAGGAGGTGCGATGACTTTCTTTCCATGCTTTCGGTGCTGCGTGAGTTCTCTGATGCGCTGCAGTTTCCTTCGACATTTCTTTCTTTGGATTCTTCTGTGGCGCAATGCTGCCCTTCACAATACGTATAAATATCTATGGAGACTAAAGTCAGTATTATAAGGGCGACACTACGCTCATGAAAAGAAACTGCTAGTTTGAATGGCAAACTGATTGTGAAAAGGGGAAAAGAAAGTGGTGCTCCTCAGTAACTGGATCTTGAAGAGTCACATTTTCGAACATGGGCAGCTCAATGAACGGCTCTAAAATCGGCCGCTTTCCTTCTTTCTATTCGCACAACTCATGATGGCGGACAAAGGGTGTCTCTAAATGTGCGCTTCGTTGCTGGCTGTGTGGATGTCTCTCTGTGTGTGTGTGTGTGTGTGTGTGTGCCTCTACTTTCCAAAGCCCGCATTCTCGTTCCGGACGTGTGGTGACTGGACGCCCGTGCATCTTCCGCCCATTGTGACAGAAGCCGCGTGCAAATGTCCGAGCGCGCGCGCAGCTCGGTGCTGACCAAGCAGGAGGCGCTCATGAAGCTCATGCGCTCCGACCCGAGCCTCATGAGCTCGCTCGACGACGGGCTGCTCGTGTCCATCACGCTCGCGTCCGACTCGGCAGCAGCGAGCAGCAAGAGCAAGAGCAGCAGCAGCAAGAGCGCGTCAGTGGCGGCGGCGGCCAAGCACACGCTCATCGATCCGCGCATGAGCTACAAGCAGAGCGCTAGTACCACCAGCAGCAATAAGAGCAGAGCCAGCGTGCGGTACTCGACCAAGACGGAGCGCGTGAACGTGCGTCTGCACTCGGCTGAGGACGAAAGTGCCTCGCAAAAAAACAAGAAGAAGCAGCAGGTGCTCTTTGAGCCAAGCGCAGCGACTCGCAGCAGCAGTGCAAGCACGAAGAAGAACGAAGATACGACCGCTAATACCACTGCTGCGACTACCAACGACGACACCGGCCGCGAGCGGTCGAACGCCGTGACGCGAGAGAGCGCGCGGTATCCGCAGAAGCTGCTGGTGTCGCTGCTGGACGAGAGCGTGTTCACGGAGCGCGGTGCTTTAAAGGCGACGTCTCAAGCACAAGCGTCGCAGCAGCAACAGCACCAGCAGCCGCTCCCGCCCTCGATCGCCCCTCTCGCGCGCACAAAGTCCATCTCTCCGAGCCGCAAGCGCAACGGCAACAGCAACAAGAAAGCCAACAACCGACGGCGCGCGCAGCCCCCGTCGCCCCTCGTGAGCGTCGAGCAGCAGTACGAGTTCGGCCGCACGACCAGCTACAGCAGCGACTTGGACGCGACTGACCAGAGCGCGGTCGAGAGCACGCACAGCAGCAGCCACGGCAGCAACGAGAGCGACGAGTCTTGCATCAGCGTGTCGTCCGCGAGCATGCAGGAGAGCAATGGCGCTATGACGAGTACCAGTAGTGGCAATGGCACGCCGTCGTCGATCTCGCGGCAGAAATCGGCCACGATGGTGCTGGATCACCGCTGCTTCGTGCCGAGGGACCAGTGGGTCGTCAAGAACTCGCGCCGGTGCTGCGCGGTCTGCGAGCGCGACTTCAACGTGCTCGTGCGCAAGCGCCACTCGTGCCGCATGTGCGGCGAAGTGATCTGCAGCAGGTGCTCCGTGTTCCGCGCCGTGAACCTGTCGGTCGTCGAGGGCAAGTGCCGCATCTGCTCCTGCTGCTCGGTCTCGTACCGCAAGAAGCTCGAAGACCTCATGAACAATGGAGCTAATGCAAATGCAAGCGTCTCGGAGCCAACCGTGGCGGCGGCTGACCGCGAGTCTGGCTCAATGGAAAGCAGCTCGACGGTCAGTAAGTCTGCTGCCATGCCAGACCAGCAGTCGCCTTCTTCATCATCTGAGTCCGCAAAACTCACGGCGTCGTCACTCTCGAATATGATTGAGGAGTCGACCAAGACGTCGTCGCCTTCACGCTACGACTCGGACCTTTCGACGCTCCTGTCGTCCGACTACTCGTCGTTCTCGAGCGCGTCGCTGTCCTCCTCGAGCGACGGGCTCTCTTCGTCCAGCTCCTTCTCGTCGCGCAACATCGAGGAGGAGCTCGAGGCGGCGCTCAAGGCGCGACAGCTCGAGAAAGAGGTCGAGGCGAGTCGCAACCGCATCCAGGAGCTCGAAGTGAAGATCCAGGACCAGGAGAACCAGAAAGAGCTGCTCTCGAGCGAGCAGCAGAGCCAGCTCAGCGAGGCGCGCAGCGTGATCCAGCAGCTGCAGGAGAGGCTCCGGCAGCAGGAGCTCTCTGCGCGCGAAGCCGCAGTCACGCGGGACACGATCTGCCTCACCAACCTGCGGCAGATCGAGGTGTACGCGAGCGACGACGAAGAGAGCCGCGCGCTCAAGAATAAGCTCAAGATCCTCGAGCGCCAGCTGCAACAGGCGGGCATCAACGTGGCCGAGGTGATCCCTTACGAGGTCGCCAAGGCGAAAGTGGCCGAGATAGCGCGGCGGCTGCAGGAGATTGGCTCCTCGGAGCTCGTGCTGGACGACAAACAGGCGCAGGCGGCTGCAAGGAAAGAGTACTACAAGCTCGAGCAGGACATGGAGAAGTACAACACGGCGCTCGTGATGACCGACGAGTACATTGAAGAGGAGCGGCGCAAAGAAGCGCTCTTTGAGGATGAGAACCGGGCGGCCAACGAACGAGCTCTACTGTTGCTGCGGTCGGCGATCCCAGTCAACATCTCTCGCCTGAGTGAGCAGCAGCTCAAGAGCCTGACGACACTGTCGGGGCTTGCGTTCCCAGCGGATCTCGCCAAGCGCCTGAAGCGAACGAACGTGCTGCAGCTGCTCCGCGTGGACCCGAAGAACATCGTGCGCATGCACCCGAGCGTGATCGAAGGACACCGCACGACGGGACTCACGCTGCTCGAGCGAAGAGCGCTGCACGTCGTCATGCAGAAGCCGTTCCAGGAGTGGAAGCGCCAGCAAATGGACGAGATGAGCCAAAAGAAGTTCCAGTGGTACAAGAAGCTCCTCGACGGGCTCGCGAGCGCCGTGCGCAGCTACAACCAGCACTGCGAGATGACGACTGCGGAGAAGACGGAGGAGGACCCAGCAGCCAAGCACAGCTGCAAGCTGCTCGGTCTCTCGTGTCCCGTGCGAGCGGAAGAGAAAGTCGCGGCGCTGTACGCTGTTGGGCTCGGGTTCCCGCAGACGGACTCGTATTTCGAGCAGGAGATCATCAAGAGCGACCCGGAGGGTGCTGGCGAGAAGGCGCTGCAAGAGGCGCAGTCGTACGCGCGCGAGATGATCGCGAACCAGCGCCAGCGCGAGCTCAAGACGCACTACAAGGTGAACATGCGCGAGGTGGCGCAGGCGATGGGAGCCTTAGAGGAGGTCGACGCGATCATGGAGCGCATCAAGACTCTCGACGCGGCTTTCCGGTTTCCTGCCGATAAAGAGCTCACTGGCAGCAGTGTCGTTGTGGCGGCGACGAACGACTGCGATACCTTGTTGCAGGCGAGTCGGGAGCTCGTGCTGCTGCTTGCAAAGCGCGCCGGCATCTGCATCACGGGGAAGCGCGACCGTGCGAACGACGAAGCTGACACCAGGTCTCCAGTGGAGCTCCAGGTTGCTGCGGTAGCTGTTCAGCTTCTGTGTCTGCTTTTGGAGGACGTTCAACAATTCCACACCAGCTACTCGTCCTCTGGGTCTGTCGGCACACTCCGATACGTGAATGAGCTGCTCGCGGACGTGAAAGAGAAGAACGCTCTGCTTCTTGCTGGACAAGGCGGCAAGGAGGTCGCCAGTGGGGTACCTGAATCCAAGCGAGTGCCATGGACAGAGCGCTCGAATATTGCCGCTGCTGAAGCAGCAAAATCTGAAGATGGTGACCCTCAAACCCCAGAAAACGGCGCCGATGGAACCACAGCCCCTAGACTACCGAGCTCTTCATCAGCTCCTGCAAAGCCGCCAGCGGTGCTCCCCATGAGCGCGTCTCTCTTTGACGCGATCCGCGCGCGCAAGCAGCTCCGGAAAGCTGAGAGTGGATCCAAAGAACCCGTTCCCGCCGATTCAGATGAGAAGAAGAGCGAAGTTGTTGCTGCTGCGGTGGCAGCCAAACCCGTCGATCTTCTCGCGGCGATCCGCGCGCGGCGATGCAAAGCGGCAGCTGTGGCCACGACAAGCGCATGAAGAGATAGGTTGTCGTGGATGGATCATTTTGTCATGTGTCATGTGTCGAGGACTCTTGTCGCATGCTCATGCCTATCAAAGTAGCATTGTGGTTGCTTTGTTTCCCTTTAGTCACTATTATGAACCTTGAAAGAAAGCGAGGTAGGTTGCGCGATTTCTCACCATTTTGTCGTTGTTGTTGTCGATAGATGGCCATTTTGAGGCAAACACGTGGATTTGAAAAAGCATGAACGCGCCAACCAACCGAGTGGCTTGTTCCCCATGTCGATTTCCATTTGCAAGTGGGGCTGCTCGCTCACTCATGAGAGCCATTTCAGTCGGGTGCTGCTTGCTGCTAGATCTGGCTAATTGCCTCCCTCTCTTCCCTTCCGCTCTATCTGGTTTATATCATGGTCGGACGTCGCCGTTGTTGCGTTCTCGTCTGCGGCTTTCTTGAGTCAAGTGCGCTTCGGATCGACACCTCACTCTTCTCTCGTCTTTGTCTTTCTCTTTCGTCTCTGAGGCTTCTTGGCTCTTGGTCTCTTCAGCACGGCAGCTCTTGCCTTGCCGCTCTTCAGCTCTCGGTCGCTGGAAGCTGGGGCGTCCGAGGCGCACACAAAAAAGTAAATATTTTCTAAAACCCGCGCGAGAGGAAGTCCATTGTTGGATTGACAGGATCTCTCACTCTGTTGACACTTCCTCTCGCTCTCTATTGCACCACAAAGCGCATGTCGATGGGCTTCTGGAGCCTCTTGAGCATCTCCATCGTCTCGCTCAGTCGCAGGTGTTCGGTCGAGTAGTTGTTGAACGACACGAGCCAGTCTCCTGTGCGCAGTTGCTCCAGACCTTGTGAAAAGCCCGCACCTGTGAGCCGCGAGACCACGATCTGACCGTTCTTGCGCTTGAACGTGATCCCGAGAGGACCTTCGCTCCATCGCACCCAGAGCTCGGGACGCGAGAGCGGCAGCGGGTTCACAGGCGCGCGTGCGACCGACGAGTTCCGCTGGCGCATCACGCCCGAATCGTCCAAGTCCGAGTACGAGCTCATGATCGTCCCGCTCAGCTGGGTCTGGTTGCGGCGGCGCTCGGTCTCAATGTACTGCTGGCGCAGTTCCTGCAGTCTCGACGACCCATCCGCTGGAAAGAACGACGAGTACTGTGGTGGGGGCAGCAGCGAGCCGAAAGAGTCCATTTCGTGCGCTGGCATTGGCGCTGGCGCTGACGGAGGAGGAGGAGGAGGAAACGCAGAGTACCGCTCGCTTTTGTGGCTCGAGGAGACGCTTCGCCCCTCGCTTCGTGGCGAACCTGGAGCCGGAGGCACGCTGCAGAGATCCTCGCCAAAGTCTCGTGACCGACCAGACTGCGTAAACATGTCCAAGTACGACGGCGGAGGAGGCAGCGCTGTGACTTCCGCTGTCACGACGCGACCGGCTTCGATATCCGAGAAGCGAGGAGGCATGTGTTCGGCATCGACAGGGTCGGGTAGTTGCTGCCGGTTGTTTTGGTGCGAGACCTCGGAGAAGTCTGTTCGCGCGTTGCTGTGCTGGCTGCCTGTCTCCGATGCGTCTTCATAATCGAGCTCGTAGCTCTGAGACCGCGCCATGATGGGCTTTTGCATTCGGATCGTCTCGTCGATCGAACTTGACGGGTATGGGGCGGTGCGCGTCTGCCACGGCTCTTCCTCGTACTCGGGTCGACTGTTGCTGATGACGCGCAAGCCGGCGCTGTTTGCTCGCGTGATGCCCCGCGGGTGTCCTGGCGATAATGACGGTGTTGTCCCTGGTGCTCCACCACCTCCAGCGGCTTCTTCGCGGAGTTTACGGAACGAAGGGACTGGTCCTAGGGCTTCGTCCTTACTGCAGCTCTTTTGGAACACGAGCACCACCGGTTTCTGGACGCTCTTGAGCAGCTCAAACGCGCCAGCGATACCCCGCGAAGCCACGTCGACGTCAGCGATGCGCACAAAAATGTCTCCAGGGGAGATTTGCTCCGTCATCGCCGGGTTTCCTGCTCCTGTCAGGCGCGAGACAAACACCAGTCCCTTGTTCCCAGACTTGATCTGGATGCCGAGTGGTCCATCCGCCCATAGCACAGCGTACTGAAGAGGAGCTAGCTGGACACTCGCAAACGGATCACGGGACATCGGCTCTCGCGCGTTCTTCGTAGCTCCTCGTAGATCACTGCTGCTCACACCACCAGCCTGTGACTGCGGCTGTCGTCGGAATCGCAGGTAAATCGGCTTTGGTGCACGCTGCAGCATCGTGATCGCACTCTTGAAGCCGATGTCAAGCGCTTTGTACCCGTTGATGATAACCAGCACGTCTCCGGCGCCGATTTGCGCAACCGAGGCGCTCACACCGATGCTGCTGACGGTCTTGACGGTTGGGTACCCACCTCGGTTCTTCAGACCGCAGCCCAACGGACCTTCGTCCCACACGACATCGTACTCTGCACTCCTTCGCATGCGATCTTCGTGGAGATCTCCTGCGGGTCTTGAAACATGGACAAACGAAGACTCCTGATCGGTCATTTCGACTGTCCCCGCCGACGACGTGGGCGAGAGTCCGTCTCTGCTGCCTGGAGCAGCGTAGGAGGCGTACGATGGCACCGCAGCTGCTGCCTGCACGATCCCTGGAGGCAGCGCGCCAAACTTGAGCGGCTCAAACTCGAGCTTGAGCGGGAAGCGCGGGTTCTTGAGCTGCTCGATGATCTCGAGGAACGGCACACCCTGCACCGTGATCCCGTTCAGTCCCACGAGCACGTCGCCTGCGCGCGCAAACTGCAACCCAAGCGCCGTGCCTTTCTTGTTCACACGGCGGATCACGACTTGGCCCGCCGGGTTCGCCTTGAAGAGCAGTCCCAGCTGCCCGCCCTCCCACGTGATCACATACGCGTCGTCTTCGTCGTTGTCCTCGTCGTCGTCCGTCATGAACGTGTGGTTCCCCATCCCATAGTCGAAGTCGAAATTTGGCAGCGGCAATGCCGGCAGCGACGACCCCTGGTCCACGAGCTGCAGCGTCGACGAGCCGCCGTCGTTGAGCGAGAGCGCTTGGAGCCGCTCGTACGCAGTCATGTGCTTCTTGTCCGCGTAGGGCGGTGGCGGGCTCTTCTGCTCCATGAGCAGCGCAGCGGCGCTGCTGTTGTACGCGCCACCGACGTCATCTAAAGAGCCCAGACCGCCACCAATCGCAGCATCAGCCGACCCGACGACTTCGAGCTCGTCGATGCCCGGCTCGCCGCCGAAGCCCATGAGCGTGTTCATCTTCTGGAGCCGCAGCTGCACGTACTCGTCCTGCGAGAGCGAGTCGTCGCCGAAGCCCGAGTCGTTCGAGTCGGCCGAGTCGGACCGCAGACCGCGTCCCGTGCCATTAACGCCGTCGCGCGGAGGGCTGGAGCGGAAGTTCATCATGCGCGCGCCTCTCTTCCGCTGCGTTGGCTGGCTGTCTATTTGCTGAATGGCATAGGGAACAAAAGATTGAAATGCGTTTCGCGCAACTGGAAACTGGAAACAACGAGCGAGCGAAAGGGACAGGCACACTCTCTTGCTTTCCTTTTTTGTTCTTGAGGAGGTACAGTGGTCAGTATTCATCGACCTCTTTATCAATAGTAGCCTTTGTGTGTACTGTATGTATGAGTGAGACAGATAGCGAGCCTCAATATACAGGGTATGTACTCCGTACTCATTTGTGGAGTGCGAGATCTCTTCAAGTTTATAGCTGCTCGTCGATTTGTGGCAAGGTTGGAAAGTTGCTCATTCCCTCCATCTGGCCAGGAGATGTGCGATGCGAGCGACTGATGGAAAGGATTGGATGAGCTGCAGCAGCGGCGTCTAACTGCGAACGAGTGCGTGTCCACAGCATCGAAGGCATGCGCGAACGAGCGCGTAGCCATACGTGTGATTTGAGTGCGGACTCGGAGCTGCTCATTCGGTGCTTTTGAAGTCGCATTGCATGCTCTCTGACTTTGTTGCAACGAGACGACATCCCTCTTCAAAGCTGTTGAACCCATTGCACTGAACAGTTCGTTAAATGTAATATGAGTCATGAAATCCACAAAATAAGTGCTCATAAATGAAAATGAGGATACAAAGTGACTGTCAAACATCTCATCCATTTTTGACAACAGCAATAATAAGAGACAACAGGATCGACGAATTGCCACGAAGAGATGCGCTCCAAATCGCAACTTGATGAATGCAACTCGGCAACGGAGAGCAACACGGACAATGCCGCTGCATCACGCACACACACACACACACACACGAGCATACGAGCACGTACGGAGAAAGGATGAGCGCCGCAAAGGCGCCTATAAAATATATTACTCACACTCTCCCAGCACAAGCGGCAATGGCAACCTCAACACTATCGGCTCTGTATCCGGCAGAGTCATGTGCTGCTTCTAGAGTGGACTTGATAGCTGCCTGGCGTCAGTCACCTAGAGCTTTTCGCTCCCATAGGACGAGTCTCTCGACGCGGTCTTCGCTCGCTGGTGCTGGTGCTTCTTGCCCGTGGACGGCCGCCGCGAGAGCCGATTCTGGCGCGACATGCTGGGCGACGACAGCAGCGCGATGCTCGACGTGTCGGACGCGGCCGACGCCGAGTGCGGCGAGCCCATCTTCACGTAGAAGTCGCCGGCGTTAGCGTCGTCGTCGTCGTCGTGGTTGCTGTTTCTGTACTCTCCCTCTTGCGGCTGCTGCAGTCTCGGTGGCTTGTTGCTGTAGCCCGACGGCGTGGCCGATGGGATCAGCGCCGCGCTCGAGCTCGTCGAGCCAGCGCGCGTCGGCGCATCCGAGCCGTGGTGCAGCCGCGCGCTCGCCTTCATGCGCTTCATCTTCTGGTTCGTGATGTACGAGTACGCGATCACGCCAATAGCAATGAAAAGCACAACGACGCTCGCGAGCACGATGTACATCCACCAGACCCAGAAGAAGCACCCGGAACCCCAGGGCAAGTGGCGCGCAATGATCGTCTTGCCCTTCAAGTTCGACGAGAAGCACGAGCACCAGTCGTCCGTCTTGTCCGTCGCAATGTACACTTTCTTGGTCGACTTGACGCCGTTCGGACAGTTCTGCGTGACTGCGAGCCCGACCTGCATACCCGTAGAGAAGAGCGAGTGTGTTAGAAAGCATCCGAGGCACATAAGGCTGCTGGTTCCTGTCCTACACCACCTTACCTTCTTGTCTGCTCGGTCGTGGTAGGCGTAAAGCCCATCCATAAACACATCGCCGAGCATGATCGCGCTTCCTTCCGAGATGCCGATCGCGCGACACGGGATGTCGTTGTCGGCGCCGTTCTTCTCTGGTCGCCAGTAGTACTCTGGCGGGATCTCGACCGTGAAGTGCTGGTTCGTCGCGGTCGAGCCGTCGTTCTGGAGCGCGAGCGTGATGTAGATCGACGGCAGCGTGAGCAGCACCGCAGTCGAGATCTGCGGACTGCAGTAGTCGATGCCGCAGCACGACTTTGTCGCGTCAAAGTAGTTGGTGTCGAAGTTCGGGAGCACCTTGAGCGTCGCGGCTCGGATCTGCGCCATGAGCGCATTGTAGATCTCCGAGGGGAACGCGAGGTTGCTCGTCCCGGAATCGATGATCGCCTGCGGGTCGTTGTACTTGTTGCAGGCGATGCCCAAGCTCTTTCCGTCATAGCCAATGTCCGAGATCACGACCACATACCACGCTTCCTGCGTAATGCAGCATAAACTCGTTAGAACCACACACCAAAGCAGATACGACCAATCTCCAATCAGGGACTCACTCTTGCAATAGGCGAGTAGAGCATCGGGTCCGAGTGGTACGACTCGCCCTTGGTGCCAGCGATGCCGCCGATGAGCAGCTGACCCGCGTGCAGCGTGAAGTTGGACTTGGTGTTCAGCATCGGCTGCATGATGCCGCAGAGCTGCATGCCGAACGCGTCTTTCGTGGCGCCAGCCTTCACGAGGTCCTCGTAGAAGGACGAGGGCGGTGACGACGTGGGTTGCGCGAGCGCCTCGTACGCCAGTCCCGTGATGCCGTCGTACTCGGCGCGGTAGAAGCTCTCCTGCTGCTCGATCATCATGAATTTCTTCGTGAGCGTGCCGATCTCCTTGGACGACCACTGGTCTGTTGCAAAGTGCCCACTGCGTGTACAACAAACAACCATTACCAGTCAGTCAAGCATAACGAGCTGCTATTGCGCAATGACTGGTGGGCAACACGCGAACCCGATAGACGCGCCGGCAAAAGAGATCGTCACTTGGTCACTGGCTTCGGAGCACGTGGGCGACGCGCTGCAGTCGAACGTGACGTCCGCGTCGTCCCCACAGCAGTTCTCACCGAGAATCGCGTCGTTCGACGACCCCGTGTCGGCGATCAGTCGGAATGTGTTCTAGTGCAAAGAGCACACGCACATGTTGGTCGCAAGAAGCTTCTACGAGCATTCGTCACTGTGAGCGCGCATAATAGGAGGCGGTACGTACAATTTTGCCGCTCGTGGACGTTCCGATTTTCACTTCGAGCGTGTACGCTGCTCAACACACATACACACACAGAAACACACATGAATCAGAAAAGGGCGTTGGTGCTGCAGCAGTACTAGGAATGGGAAGTGAGTGAGCACTTCACACGATAAGCTTCTGCATACTTCGCTAAAACGCGCACGCACCTGTTCCCGAATCGATGCCCGTGAGGTCGAGCGAGTACTTTGCGTTGTCTGCGTGGACCACAGATACGCCGCCAGCCGCGACGAGCAGCACCACCAGCAGCATCGCGAGCGCGAGCGTCGACACTATTCGGGGGAATGCAGCGACTGCGCTGGCAGCTGAGCGCGTCCGCCGATACCGATACCTTGCGGCCATCCTGCGTGCTTGTGAGGCGCGAGCGCAGATACAGCCAGCGAGCGAGTGTCCGCTTGCGCGAGCGCCGCGTACTGTAGAAGAGAGGATCCGCGGCTGCTGCTCCTGCTCGAGGCTGCAGTGGCGGCTCTTGAGCAGAAGCATTTCGCTTGCTCTTGTTGCTGCTGAAATGACCAGTTCGCAGTCAAAGTGCGCAAATCTCAGTCCGTTGTCGGTACCGGATTACAGAGAGTAGCATATCTGCATTTGCTAGGTTTGCATCAGAGTGATTCAGTCTGCATTCTGCACCATTTCAAAATCAAAAAAGGGAAACCAACAGAGCGTGATGGCTGCGGACGCAGGCGCTGGTGGCGTCGCAGCGCTGCTGCCGAAGCTGCAGAACCCGATCGTGAAGATCCGCGCGCGGGCGGTCGCGAGCCTCGTCTTCAAGCTGCGCGAGCGACTCGTGGACGTCCGCGCGCTGGAGAGGAACACTGCGAATGCGCTCACGACGCGCATCGTGGCGTGCTGCGCCGAGCCCGAGCTGGAGCTCAACGCGCTGCATGCGCTTGAGTTGCTATTAGAGGTGCGCTTGGTTCGTCGCTACTGCCGATCTGTACAGCGCGTATGTGCAAGCTAAGTGTCGTGGCGGTGATTTGTTTGATTGATGGGTAGAGCGATTCGGTGCTGGTGCGCGCATGTCTGCAAAGCAACGGCGCGGTGCTGTCGCTGCAGCGCGCTTCGATGGGGAAAAGCGCCGAGATCCAGGCTGCGTACGAGAAAGTAAGTGAGTGCGCGGTTGGCTCGACGTTTTATCGATGGCTCGTTAGTGTTGACATCCGTATCATTTCGTGCTCTCGATCGTTGCAGCTCATCCAACAAATCTACGTGACGACACCTTCAAGACAAGTCTCAAGCGCAGACACTGCAGCGAACCCCACTGTGCTATCGTCACCTCCAGCGCGATCCAATGGCAACAGCAAGAGGATTCACCAGCGTGACTCTGCCTCCGAGACAAAAGCGCTTGTGGTCGCGCAAACAAACGCCTCGTTATCGACCAACCGCCGCGTGCACGAGAGAGTGGTTCTGTCAGAAGTCGCAGCAAGCGGGTGGAGCTTCCCGCATGTGGTGCTCTCCACTGTGGACGAGCAGTACCTCTTCGAGTTCGAGGTCAAGCTCAAGCTGCGAACCACGACGGAAGACATTGTGCGCATCTGTCAGAGTTTCCGCAACGAGCTGCTCCGCAACTTCCCCGTTGAGGTGTTTCTCCAGCGTCCAGCGATTTTGCAGTATCTGCTGTATCTGGTGCAGCAGCCGTTCCTCCCCGGCTACGATGAGGCGCCTGTTGCTGCTGACTCGGAGATTGGGAATCAAGCGATGGAGCGCGCGTTCCAGTTGTCGTTCGGCGTAAACTACTTTGACGAGCTCGACTCGGCGTCATTTTCGCTCAAGTCAAGCAACGTCACGACTGCTGTGTTCATGGCGGCCTTGCGAGCGATCGAGTCCTTCGTGTATGCGCTGCAGCGCGCCTCAAAAGTGTGTATGAATCCAGTGTATCTGGTCTACGAGTCGGACTTTGCTGGGGAGTTTCCAACCACATTCGACAGTCGCCGCACATTCTATCCGCGCGCAATGCCTCAAGACTCGACTGTTACGTCACGGGAAGTCCGAGCAAGCGATCGCGACAGCGAAGCCAGCCAGTTTTCGCTCAGTGGGGCGATCCACCGAATGTTTACGAGCTTGCTTCCGCTCCTCGTGTCGCCGCATCATCCAAGGCTGCACGTGTTGAACGTGCTGCATCTAACGCTGCCGCTACTACGAGAGAGAGGTGTTGGAAACCCTTCGCGTGTGAAAGCCGAAATGCTGGACAAGACCAGAGTCGAGCAGATCCTGTTGCTTGTGGGCGATTTCTGCATTCCTACCAGTCAGGATCTGGCGCAGATCGCTGAAGAATATTCGCAGTCCGTCACGTGGAGAATCCTCGAGCTTCTCATCCGCGTTCTCCAGCTTCATCCGCCTTCGTCATACCAAGTCGCCTCCTCCTCCTCCTCCGACAACGCAAGTAGCTCCTGCAAGACCGATTCTCCGAGCAGTCAGATCATATTCGTGCCAGACAAGGTGTGGCGGTTCGTGGTGATGTGCGCTTCAAGTTCCAGCATTGAAGAACTGGCGAAGCATGAGTGGAAACTCGACAACGTCATTGACTTCTTATCAGAAATTGATCCTTCAGTGGCAGCTGTTCTGGAAACAAAGCGCGTGGCGGAAAGCAGTCGGAAAGACGTGAAGGAGTTCATCTTGCTGTCGAAAGGGATTGCGATGGCAGTTGACAAGAAAAGCGCTGAAGTGACGGAAACGGCAACGCGTTTGAGTCTAGACGCTGCGCTGAAAGTAGCTCATGCGATCAGCGAATTGACAGATAGCGACCTTCCGCACGCGATGGATGGGCTTCTGCTGGCAGTCTGGAGTGCAGTGGCGAGAAGCAGCATCTCGAGTCACTTGGTAGAGGAGGATGCTGATGCGATCCGCGCGATAATGGTGAAGCTCTTTGACGTCAACACTACGAAGCATGGCGACGCGCAGAGACAAGCATTTTCGAGCTTCTACAGTCAGATCTCGAAAGTGTTGTCAAGCGGAAAGTGGCTGGTCGGCGTGCTATCGAGTGATGCTCGCCACCGTTTTGTGGTGGACGTGCTCTGCGACTCGAGCTTCCTCGGAAACGTGCTTCTCCGCGGAGCTGCAAGGTCGGAGCAAGATGGAACTCACAATACCGATGCTGTCTGGTCAATAATCGCGCTGGTGCTCAGTGAACTAGCTTCCGCGTCCGATAGCCAAGTTGCTTCTATCGCTCCAGTGATCCCGCTCTTGCAGCACTTTGCGTTCATGGAGCCATCTGAAAACTCGCCACCCCAGCTTCGTCGAGCACAGCCCCAGATCGTCGAGTTGCTGAATCGAGTCGAGAAGGCTCTGCCCGAAGCCGATAGGATGCTGCTGATCGCTCGGTGCTTGATGCACAAGTCCCCGTATATCCGGAAAGCTGCTGCATCAGGCTTGCTGGGGATGCTATCCGAGGCAAACCCGTCTGTGTTTAACGCTCTTGCGGACAGTATGGTTCACGGCTATGATGATGTTCTGGAAGACCCTTTCGTCGCCCCACTTCGCGAACGCAATACGGTCCATCCAGTAGAGAAAAGAATGATGGAAGTCGCGTTCCCGTCGGTGACCGACGATCGAGAGGGACTCCAGAGAGGAGCAGCAGAGATTTCGGCAAGTCTTGCCAAGTTGTCAGCTCTGAGGAAAGTTCTGCTCGCGGCGTCATCCTCTACACCCGACATCAAAGAGGCGGCAATTAAGGAGCTCATGCTGATGATGGAGAACATGGCAGCGAGCCAATTTCACCTTTTGGAGGAACTGGGCGAAGTCGTCGGAATGAAGGATATCCTCATTGCGAATCTTCGACTAGCGGCTGGTGAAGATCAGTTCGGCGAGAATAACGAAGCGTTCATCGAAATGATGCTCATATTCCTCCGGAATTTGCTGCGAAGAAGCCAACAACTGCGTAACAAGTTGCGGAGCGAGATCAACGAGCTGGTCGTGCTGATGCCACTGGTGTTTGACCCGCGAGTGGCAATTCGAGCGCAGATGTACTACGTCGTACTACTGCTGACGCTCACGGTCGAGAACTTTGCTCCTCCGCTCCAGCTTCGTCGCTCACCATCAGCACCGACATTTTCTGATAGCCAAGTTGAACTCGATTCAGTTCCAAATCTGGTGATGGAGACGTTCGGGCTGTACTCAGCCAGGTGGAGTCGATGTGCTGTCAAGGTTTGTCCGTCGGACTTGCTGCTGGAAGAAGTGAACTCTGGTATTCTCCAAGACAGCGCCTCCGGTCGAGAGCGAGCGGTGTTGGACGGAGCTGTTCAAATGCGAGACGGCCAGAGCAGCATGGCGATGCCGTCACTTGATTTCGACTTTGTTCTACACAGACTCCAAGCCGCCAAGTCACATGGAAGGTTCTTGAACGCATTGTATCATTTGATCCAGCTATCACAAGGAACGGAGTCAGCGCGCCTGCAGATAATTGCGAGCTGGGAGCAGGTGTTCGAGCGCTACATTGCTGTATCACCTCAGGGCGAGCGCGACGAGATTATCGTTGGGTCCATTTTGAGCTGCCTCAACTCTTTGGTCGTGGACATGGAACGTGAGAGCCAACTGCGACTGCTCTTGGTTGTGAAGCGATCGTTCATCCCGCTGCTGAAAGGAACTGTCTCCGCAGGACTCTCGACCCAAGTCATGCGGATCCTGCTTCACTTGAGCTCTTCCAGCGTGGCGGATCTGTTTCTGACTCTGGCTTTCGACACGAACCTGTTGGATGTGCTGTGCAACAAATACGCGACGCTCTACTCGACACGTCCAGTTCTCCACGCTCTCACACTGGAAGTTGTGCTGCGGTTTGCAGTGTGTGCTGAGCACGACTCCAACGGCGAAGATGCGGCGAATTTGTACAGCGACGTGATTTACCAGCGCCTTGTCTCGCTGGTATCACCACTTCTGTCGATAGTCTGTCGACATCGCGTTCCAGGGTCATTCGTCGAGCGAGACGTGTTTGCTGTGGCGTCGCAGACGCTTCTGGGTGTCATCGCAGCAACTCCGCGAGAGAAGCTAGTCGGTGGCAATACTAGCATTCTGAGCAGCGACAACAGCCTCCTGGTCGATAACAGCTGGTCATCCCGGCTCCTGTTCGACCACTCCTCGCAGCTGCGTGAGCTCGGCTTCAGTATCCTCGCAACATCTTTGCAATTTGCACCGCCAGATGCCGAATCAAGGTTGGTGCAGCTTGCAATCGAGACATCGATGGACGGAACCGAGTGCGACGCCGTCCGTGGTGCTGCCTGTCGAGCGATTTACGGAGCGCTGATCCATTTCGAAGGCAGTGCGATCGAGACCCAAAAGATCCAGCTGAAGAGCATCCTCGGAGGAGAGTCCCTCGCGGCGAACATCTTGCGCGCGCTGTCCAATATCTGCAAAGACGACAAGTTGTTGGTGAACTGCGGTTTGAACCTGTGCCGCTTGCTTCGCCTGCTTTTCACCAAGCGAAGCGTCTTTGCGGAGCACTTCGGAGATCTCGCTGAAGTGTTTGCTGTTGCCGATCAAGAGTACGATGTTTATCCGGTTTTGGTTCAGGTACAAACAGTTCTCCTCTGCTTGCTCATTTGCCTGGACTATTTGCTGTTTCGTTCACTGACTGTTGATTTTTGTGCGTTGTCTCTTTTCTCGTCACAGATGCTATCGTTTCGAGCGTGGGAAGATAACTTTGAGCGCTACTGCCACAGATACATGCACTTTTCGCCAGCTGGTTCGAGGATATGGACGGACTCGATCCTGTCCGTCGTTTTGCAAATGATCGCGGAGCTCCTGAAGCTGTTCAACGCCATTCTACAGCAATCCAGCCGTGACGTTGCGGACTTTCTTCTCAAGGTATCCCGCGCAGCTGTGTCTGATTGTGCTTTCAATCTGACTGACATCTAATGCGTTCTGCAATATCTCTAGCACACCACACTTCAATACCAGCTGACTGAGCTGATGGAAGATCTCGCGGCATCTTTATCGCGGTTTGTATCGCGGAGAAGCACAGGAAACAGGGCAGCAGCTTCCAGCATCCATCTGCACTACGACGCGCTCGATATGTGCGCAGTGTGTCTGTGCTCCGTGACAGCACACTCTGCAGCTTCAAATGCGAAGGTTTTGGCAGCTTCTGACGCATCAGGCTCGACGTGGTCTCATGAGAACTTGGTCGGGACCCTGGCGTATCTGATGGAGCCAAAGCATCCGGTTCGTTTCCGAGGCTCGTTTTCTCGCATCCTGGTCGCGGTGGGTTCATTCGCTATACTGCAATGCGTTGTGCATCGCTCTCCTTGCTGATCAATGTTTATGCTTCCCAATAGATCTGCATGCATCCAGCTGGGAAGAGCGTGTTGATGTCGTCGGAGATCTCCACCCTGCGAGCATTGTGCTCGAGCGTCTTTGATCTTTATAAGGAGTGCTCCGAGTCTCGACGTGTCGACTCGGCGCTGTCCGATGATGCCAACGATGCCATCACCGCAACCTCGATTCGTCGCATCGCGTCTGCACTGAAAGTGCTCTTGGAGTCGAGTGCTGCCTTGCGGCAACTTGTGGTCATCAAGAGAGGGTTACAGTTTTGTGGTGGCGTCATCAAAGAATCGTTTCATGCGATCCGAATGGAGGGCGGGTTTGGCGGCAAGTCCAAGCATCCGCACGAAGACCGTTTGGTCTCGCTGTGCGCGAGGATCGAGATTCATTTCGACGTTCTCGCTGCGCTAGTCGGAGGAGACGCTGAGGCTCAGGCGATCGCGATGGTACGTGCCTGCTGGATCTTTAGACTTCTTATCCAAAAACACGGGACATTGGATGACGTCTAACTCTCCGAGTTCTCTCTCTCTCTCTCTCTTGTTCTGGCAGCGTGAACGAGTGCACGAAGTGGTCATGGGAAACTGGACAACGATGAAAATGGCGTCGTATCGCGGATCGGCAGTGCTTTTGAGCGCTTTGCGGTTCTTGAACAACTTCGTGTATCGAAACGACACCACCAAGGCGTCGCTCATTGCGACGACAGTCTCTGGCTCTCATCGCTCCTCTCAAGCAAATGGTGCTGCTGCGGAAGATGCTACCCGAGCAAAATCCAGTGCGCTTTTCGCTCAACTGGCTCAACTTGCGATTCCGCGTGAGTCAGGTATGGCGATGACGACACCCTCAGCAGTTAGGACAGTCCGGGATGTCAAGACAGGCGCGACCATTTTGAGCACGACAGCCAGCATCATCATCACGTCGCTCGTGCTCAACTCCGAGTGCCTGCTGTGGGCGATCAAGTCTGGGTTTGTCACCAAACTGCTGAGCGATGTGCAGCGCCGCCTCCGGAATATTTCCCAAACAAGCAAGAGCGACCAAATTGAAACCCAGACACTGTGCGGTTTGCTGGGCATTCTCGCGAGCGTCGCGTCGTCCGACGACGGACGGCAGGTGATCTACTCGAGCTCCGAGGCTTCACTGGGCTACATTTTCGAAGATATCCTCAACTCTTCAGAAACAAACAGTCAAGTTCTCAAGCACGGATGCCTATTTGTCCGCAACCTGTCGCTTTCCAGGGTCTCGAAGAGCTACTTTGCTGTCTGGGAAGCCTCGTTGGAGCTTGTGCTCAAGCGATTGCTGGTTTTTCTTCCTCGCCAAGACGAGCCTTTCCACGAACGACAAGAGGAAGGGGCGACGGACGTCGCGGTCCTTTGCTATCTTTCAGCCACGCTCTGGTCGATCGTGTTCGACAACCAGAAGGCGAGAACGATTCTCCTGTCACGACCGTCCGTCATCCGCAAGCTCGAGCAGGTGCTCGACGCAGCGCGAAACTCAGGTGCGTGCTCCTTTACGCTCAAATCAACTCGTTCTGATTGTGTGCACTCGCGCTCCTCGTGTTCACTTGCTGGAAGGAGGGATGCTGACATCACGCCATTGTGCATGAATGATCTCTTGTTGTTCTGTGCACAGCAGGAACGAGCGTGGGCAAAGACGAAATCGCAGGAAACCTCGAGCGCGTGCTCGTTCTCGTTCGACAGTGAGCAGCAGAAAGGCGAAGAAGATCTTCGCAAGCCATAGCCGATAGCTCACTTTTGCGCCGAATGGAGATCCACCGGCGAGACGATGACGAAAGACAACACAGCTTCGCAAAAGTAGTTCGCTGTGTGTGGCAGGCAAGAAATGGAAGAGAGAGAGACTGAACGAACGAACGATCAACGTCAATAATGGAAGTCAAGGAGAAGAAACGTGTGGAAGAAAGCGTCGAAATTCGAAGGTTACCATGCTGGACATTATTTGGACACCAGTCCGTCCACTTGACCCATTTGACCACGCACGCACGTCATGCCACGCGCGCAGCAAGCAGACGCCAGCAGACACAAGCAGACTTGCTCCTGCACGCAGAACAACAGCAGTGTTGCAACCTTCGACTGACGAACCGATCGTTTCGCAGACCGCCAGACAAGCCAGCGTCGCCATTTCGTGTTTCCATCGCCCATGCGAGCATGCCGCTTTCTCCGGACGACTTCGTAGCTGCGACGACCACTGCAACAACGATCCGCGCCATCGCCATGAGCGCAGTCGCGGATCAGGAAGAACCAACAGAGATACACAACCCCAATGTGCACCACCGGCTGCAGTTCCACGCGTGGGAAGTGTGCGCGAGCTACCTGGTCATGTTCCTCTTCTCGGCGATCCTGCTCAAGTACACGGCGTTCATCAACCACCAGCTGCTGACGGCGGGCGACCTCTCTTTCAAGCCCAAGGCGATCTTACCGACGTTCCGAGTGCTGCTGTGGACATTGGTGTGCGCGGCACTGGTGCTCATTTGCCTCAACCTGGCGCTCATCTTTGCGTTCTCGAACGACAGCATGGACATCGAAGTGTACATCGGGATCCTATACGCCGGTCGCCACTTCGTGCTCGTGCTCGCGCCGGCGTTCATGTACCAGAAGAGCTTGTCCTGCGCTGCGCTGATGCGGTCAGGTCTCGTGACGATGGGCTTCACATTCGGCGCGCTCCCGCTCTTCCTGATCCCGCAAGTCCCCAGGTTGATCGAGTTGTACCTGAGCCTTGGCATGCTACTAGTCTTCTTCGTGACGATGGCGTGGCACCCGGCACCACGAGCATCGGTCGTGGTAATGCGGCGGTACGCGAGCTTCGCGCTCGTCCACGTCTTCCTGGCAATCGCGCATGTGACTTGTGTGCACCTTGAGATCGTTGGCACGGGCTCGCCGTTCTCGTCCATGTCGAGCGTCTGGACGTCTGTGACGCCGCTCTTCGTATGGCAGCTGCTCAAGTCCGACACCGAGTACTGGCGCGGCAAAGGCGCCAAGAGCATCGAGCTCCAGCAGCTCTTCGCCAAGCGCATCAAAGTCACGGAGCGCGTCTCCGCCGAAGGGCTCCACGTGCTCATCGAAATGCACCGCAAGCACGTGATCGACTTCTCGTCGCTTGACATCCGGCAGCAGATCGGCGACGGCTGCAACTCGACGGTCTTCAGCGGACTCTTGAAGTGCAAAGTGCCTGTGTCGATCAAGGTGTACACGCCCGCCGATCTCTCGGACGAAGTGATCGCCGAGTACTCGCAGGAGGCCGCGCTGTGCGGGAACCTGGAGCACCCGAACATCGTGCGCTTCTACGGTCTCAGCGTCTGTCCGCCGACGATCTCGCTCGTCTTTGAACTCTGTCGCGGCAGTCTAAAGGAGATCTCAGCACTTGCGCACGAAGACTACGGCTGCAGGATGCTGATCAAGATCACACAGATGCTGGACGCCGCGCGGGCGGTCGCGTACTTGCACAGCTTCTCGCCGCCGTTCATCCACCGCGAGATCAGCCTCTCGAGCTTCCTCGTCGACGTCTACGGGGTCGTCAAGCTCTCGGGCTTTGGCGACTCGCGGATCCTCAACCAGTTCACCGAGTCGGGTCAGCAAGTGCGTCCTCATGTGCGATCGCTCTCGGGGGCTCCCTGGGAAGAGCGCGCTGCGTCCAGTCCGTACGACGCGTTCGACTACTCGCCCAACGAAGTGTCGCGGAAAGTGTCGTTCCACCCGCCGTACAGCGAGCGCATCGACGTGTACGCGCTCGGGATGGCGTTCTGGCAGCTTCTGCACCCGAAGATCGAGCTCCCCAAGCCCGGGAACGATGCGTACAACGACGCAGAGTGGCGTCCGCTCTTCGGCGACTTTGTGCCAGGCGACGTCCAAGAGCTGATCGAGAGCACGTGGGTACCCGACACGCGCGCTCGCCCCACGGCTTTGCAGGTGGTGAAGAAACTCGAAGCCATCCAGCAGCAAGCGCTCGCCGAGAACTTGGATTGCGTGGCGACGGCAGTGGACACGTCCCACATTGGCTCCGACTCGCACACCTACAACGAGCTGCTCGACGGCGCCGACGCGGTCCGCAACTTGGTCTCGACCAACCAGGTGCAGTGCTCGTGGGAAGCTGTGCGGCTCGGGAACGCGTGGATGGAAGCAGGCTTTCTGCACGAAGAGAAGCACACCGCGCCGTTCCGGAACAAGCCCAACATGCGCTACTTCTTCTCCCCCGCAGCGCCGACGAGCGACTCGATCCTCTCGACCGAGGACGACTCGATGATCGTGATCGGCATGAGCATGTCGACGAGAGCCAGTAACGGCAAGTCGCTGAGTGGCGGCGCGCCTCGACTCCCCAAGCGATGCATGTGCAAGATGAATGCTCGGCAAGTGGTACAGCCCCGACGAGCCTGGCGAGCGTTCGCGACCGCCGAGTCGAGAGCTGCCGCCCAGCACGACTTCGCGATGAGCTCGTCCTACGAGAGTCTGCTCACGCCCGTGCTGCTCGTGGACAACGAGCTGAATGAGTGAGTCGTCCGTTCTATTCGTCTCTCTGTGTCTCTTCGCCATTCCGCCTCCTCTTCTGTATCAGTACGTGTCCAGTCTGCGTGTTCTTGTTTTCTCAAAGGCATGAAGTGTAAATGCCGCCATCTCCATCACTAGCAAATTCTGAATTAATCCGCAAGCTCTCGTTGGCAGCAAAATGAACCTGAGGTCTTAAATACGATCATGCCTGCCATACAACACTCCAACCTGCCTCGCCATTGTGTTGGAGCTCCGCACCTTTTCGAAGATGCCTTAAATGCCGTCCGACGAGTGCTCCTCGTCACTGTCTCGCTCGTCCTCTCCGTCGGACGTCGCGTCGCTGTCCTTGTTGATCCGCACGTGGGTCGTGCCGCCGGGACTCACCACGCCTTCCATGCGGTGGGAACCGACTTCTTCGTACATGTGCACCGCGCGTTTCTAGACAACAGCCGAGCCAGATTCACACGCTCCAGTGTGAGATTTCGCAACCAAAGACCATCGCATGCAAGCGAACACACACACACATCCAAGCACGCACCATCGACTTGCCCTTCTTCTTGAGCGTCGACGGCGTCAAAAAGGACGTTCGCGCTGACAATGTTGACGACGTCGTCGGCTCACCGAGCGCGCGGTTGCGCTTGAGACTGAGCACGTACGAGTCCACTTCGTCTCGCTTGCTGGACGAGATCTCCTCGAGAAGCTCGCGTCCGTTGACGAAATCGTCGTCATCGTCGTCCATGCTCGCACTGTTGTCCATCGGCGCGGCGGGTGACTTGATATCGTCCAGCCCCATCGTGCCCTGGAGCTCCAATTTCGACGGCGTCGTGTTGGAAAACAGGTCGTCGACGTGCTTCTTCTCGTACTGCTGGACAAACTGCCGCACCTGCTTCTTGAAAAGGTTCGAGCCCGCGCGGTGGATCTTCGTTGGGATCTTGGTGGTTGAGCCAGGACCACTCGCTGCTGCGTCAGAGCTCTTCTTCTTGTGCCCAGCTCGGCTTGTGGGCGACGCGAACTCCTCAAAAGTCTTCGTTCGGCACTCGGTCGCACTTTTTCCGGGGACAAACGTCGCAACCTGACGCATCGAATCACAACACACAAGATCAACATCACATGAGCACCACGGCAACTGCCAACATCCCATCAGCACATCCTTCCCACACCTCAGCCCAGAAATTGGTCGCAATCGTCGGGATCTGCATTTTCGCCTCCGTCAGAGCCTGCAATTGCTCGTCGCTCCACTCAGAAGCATCGGGCTCCTGCTTCTTGCCATCCTGAGCTTTCACATCCTTGATCGCTTGCTTCGCCTTTGCGATTGGCGTCTTTGCACGCGGGGTCTTTGCCTTCACAGGAGTCTTCGAGGCAAAAACTGGCGTCCGCAGAGGCTTGGACGATGATATTGCTGCTGCTGTACGCTTCGCTGCTGCTTTCTTGGGAGTCTGGTCTCTCTCAGACCTAACACACAACGCACAGAGAGAACATACAACCAACGTCAGCACCAACACCAAACGTCTCTCTGGGAAGAAAGTCCCATGCGCACAACGTACGGAATGAATGCCGGCGACCCGCGGTCGACGACAGTCACGCCATTCACGTCTGTCGTCAGGCGCTCTCCGCGCCACCAGTCCATCACCGGGGTGATCACGCGTCCGCTTCTCGAGCGCTTCGTCTCTGGTTCATCTTCCCCCTCTGGCTCCGACTCCGAGTCTCCTTCATCCTCGGAAGCGTTCTTTTTCCTATTAGAGAGCGAACACACATACAAGATAGAGATGTTAATAAGCACCGCCACTGGAACCTCATCCAGTTCAAAACCAGCCGTCGCACCGTCGAGTCGTCGTCTTTGGCATCTTCTTGTTGTGCAGAATGGCGTCCACTTTGCGTCGCCAGAGAGCCGGCAGCCCCCCGACCATGATCTCCATCACAGCCGCAGGCACGCCACGCGCTTTCGCTTTCTCCACATCGAGGCAGCCCTCGAGCGCCACGTGGTCGTCCGCAGTGGACACAAAGTGCGTCGCACTCACTCGCCGCGCGACCTGGAACGACGCGTCGTGACCTAACACTTGCCCTTCAAGCACCACCTGCAGCTGCTCCTTCTGGTCGCCGCTGCCTCCTTCCGGTCGCTCGTGCACTGGCGGCCACTGGAGCGTCCAGTCGCAGAGCACGAGCTTCGTAGAAGGCGACCTGGAGGCTCGTGAAGTCGCCTTCTTTGAGCTCACGGTAGCAGCAGCACCTCTCTGTTTCCTAAAGCCGCCGTTTTTCTTGGTCTTCGGCAGCGATCCGACGTCTTCGAGGATCGAGAACGACGCAGACAGCCGCTGTTTCTGAGCCGAGCGCTCTCGAGGCGACGAGCGCGAGAGTGTGCCTCTCTGTGGTTCTGCCTCTTCATCCTCTTGCTCTTCAGCTGTGCTGTCGTTCTCGCTTGCGCTGGTGCTACTGCTGTTGCCTCTGCTCGACCGCTGCCACTGCTGCTGCTGTTGCTGCTTCTTCAGCACTTTGGGCTTGCGGCTACCAAACACCAGGCGCTTCTGGATCTGCAGCAGCTCTTCGTCCTCCTCTGTGTTCCCGATCTGCGCGATAGGCGTAGACCGCGCCGGTGGTAGCGAGCTCGGGATGCGCAGCCGCTTGGACGACCGCACGGGCGTTGGGGGTTCTTCTTCTTTGGCGCGCGATCGCTTCGCCTCTTGTTTGCGCTTCGTCCCATATTCATCATCGACACTCTCTCGTTCTTCTTCTTCCGTGGATTCGAGCACGAGCGTCGCGACAGAGGACGCCGGCGAGGCTGCCGGTGCGTAGCGCTGTTGCTGAAGACGTAGCGTCTTTGCCGCGCTGCGCGTGAGATGGCGGTGCGAGGAGACGGGTGTGTTCTCGACTGGCGACGCGCTCGCAGAAGACGACGAGGACGGCGACACGCTCTGGCTCCGCGCGCGCCGCGTCTCTCCACCACGACCACTGCTGCTGCTGCTGCTAGTATTGCTATTGCTGGGTCTGCGTGCTGCTACTCCTGCGCTCTTGCGCGCAGTTGTGTTCCTCACGAGCTGGTCGAAACTCGCCTGGATCTCCTCGGGCGTCCTCCTCCCAGCAGCAACTGCAGCAGCAGCAAGACCGACAGCCTTCCGAGCGCTGCAGACGTTCGGGGTCTGCTGCAGCCGCGCCTTGCGCTTGGGCATCCCTGCGGGCGTCTCTGGATCAGGACGACGAGGAGCAGCGCGCGCACCACTGCCATTGGTACTGCGCCGTCGCGAGCTTGGTCGCGAGCTGTCAACGGACGACGCGGCTTCGAGCGCCGACACCGCCACTCTTCGCACGCGCGTCGATGGTGCAGCCGCTGCTGCGTCATTGCCTCGAGTGCGAGGAGACGTCCGTGGCGCTTTCGTCGCAGAGGTGTCGCGCACGCGGAAGATGGCTCCAGAGCGCACCACGTCCGCCATCTTCTTCCGACTCGTGTTGTTGTTGTTGCTCTTTCTTGCTGCTGATACCAATGTGTGTCGACAGTGATACCAAATGAGGGAAAGTTGGTACCAAAGTTTGTCAACTCAATTTGCTGCTGAGTGAACATCCTTTTTCTGCCAATCACGTGTGAGATGACGCAAACTCATATCGATGACGTCATCATTCATTCTTATTTTTTATTTTCATTATTTGGAATGAGATCCATTGTTGAAACAGCAAATGGCTCGGATCTCTTCAGTGGAGTGGATAGGATTCATCCAGCTAACATTTTGCATGAAACTCGAGCCAGTTTGGGTTTGAGGCGAGAAACATTTTCTCCAAACAGCAAATGGCTCGGATCTCTTCAATGGAGTTGTCTTGTAAAAATACAACATTGGACCATCACTACCCGGCAGAAGGAGGTAGTGATGGCTGGGTGTGGTCGACATTCACAGTCATTTCAATCCGATCATGACAAGGAGAGAGCTGCTGCACAGCTGCACAAGCACCCCAATCGTGGAATCCCTTTGTCGCCTGTCTTCCCTTTCGTCTGTAAGGACTCTCTCACACGCACATTGCGCCAGTGTGCGCAAAGAATAGCCCAGATGAGCTACAAAAAGACAACCAAAAACAACAAACGTTAGCCTAGATAAACTAGCACACTCAGAAGAAGCAAAAACATGTGCATTTACCGCTTACAAGTGGCGTATGCACGGTTGTCGTTTGTCGGGGAAGAAGAGCGTCTTTACATAGGAGTAGTTGGTGGAGCGTCTTCCAGGAGTGCTGATGGTTGCGCAGCGATCACAGACTCCTCTGGCGATGAGCTCGCGATCTCGACCTCGACGTCAGCACTGTCAACAAAGTCGAACTCTCGCATGTCCTCGTCGCGCTTCTTGCTTCTCCTCTCCTCGAGTTTAATGATACCTGCTTCCGTTCTGTCAGTCATGAGTGCCAACTCGGCAGGCGTGAATCCTGTTGGAAACAGAATCAGTCTCTCGTTTACAGCTCACGATTCACCACAAAGATGCACATCTTCGTTCTTCAGAAATGCAATGTCGGGCGACACCATCTGATTGCATTTGACAACACGAGCGAACTGGACAAGCGATCCAACGTCGCACACGTCGGAAGACTCGCTTTGAGGCGAGCCGCCCGCGCAGTGTTCGCCATGTTCATTTTGCGTCTCTCTCTCGCGCACTCTGCTCGCGTTGAGCCAACATGCAAAAGACTCGCTATCTGGAGCTCTATGGTCGCTCCATTTGCGTCTGCTTGTCTCAGACCCCTCAGCCAGGCAGGCACACATGCGAAGGCTGCGTGTGCGGGACTTTGGCTCGTTGACGTGACGCGCATCTGGACACGCACGCCTGGCCAGTGTGGCCAACAACAACAGTCCACGTCAGTTCGAGTCACGGCCGAGAACACACTTCATGCATCATTCATTCGTCATGGACCAACGTAGCGCTCACCAGCGCGCAAGAGAACAGAACTGAACGGCATATAAAAAGTGTAAGGTGGCGGTGTGTTGCAGCTTCAAGCTCTTAGGAAATAACACCCGCCACACTATTGAGACACCACTGATCCGATCTTCTTTTGAATGAGCAAGTGTCCACAGCAGACATTTGGGGTTCGTTCTGCCATCAGTAGTCACTTGCGCACTTGCAAACACCACTGAACGCATGCGAGATATTGTGCGCATGTGTACCTTAATCTGCGGCTCTGAAACGCTGCTGGCATTTGTGTGCTTGGTTGTTGTGTGGTGATGCCATAGCATTTGCTCAACAAGTTCATCCTGTGAGATGATCCGAGAACTCTCAGCAAGCGGTTGCACGAAAGCCAGCGCGCGAGCGTTTCATTTTTCACGGAGAAAGTCAGAACTGAGTGCGCAGCAAAAATTTCGCCTGGTGTGTGTGTGCGAGTGTCCCTCGCTCTTTATCTTGAGCATCCACTTTTTGCTCTATGAAGCGCACGAGATAAACGCAGCGCCTCGGTGGTGACACTTGCACTGATTTATGCATAGAGCGGCGAATGTTTGCTGCGTTTTGGTTCCGAGTGTGAAGAGATCGGCAAACCAGCTGATGTCGCTTGAAACGAGCTGATACCAGCTGAAAACAGCGGAAATATTCAGACACTGCTTCCAGCTCTCGCGACGACGCAGGGATAGGTTTGCTTGTGAAGCCTGTCGTCGAAATGCAGAATGCCCAAGCACACCTGTTTGACTTGGCGTTTGTATGCCTCGGCTTGCATATGCTGAGGACGAAGAGCGCTTTTTTCACTGTGGGGAGTGGACAGGGCGTGCTTCAGCCTCTGTCTGCGATCGGACACATTTTGGCTCGCGATTTCATCATCCTTTCGCCTTGTCTATCGTTTTATCGCTGGTGACGGATTCGAATTGGCGACCGCGCTGTCTATCAGAACATTCGAACCGCGACGCACACTTGAGCGGAACAGTGGATTTTTCTCGTTTTTGCTGTGGACCACCACATTTGGGCTCCCTCTTTTTCCGCCTTTGCTTTTTTGCTCACACACTCAAGCAAGCAAGAGAAGCAAGCAACACAACACAATTGTTGTTGTCTCTCTTCCTCACTCAGCACACAAGCAAGACGCAACGCAAGCCAACAAGCAAGCAAGCGCGACTACACCACTCTCCACACAAGAGCCCGCAACATCCATCCACAAGTGCGCGGCGACAGGGGTCAACAAGCAAGCAAGACAAGACAAGTGAGCAAGTGGGTGAAGACGCCTTTTGATCTCTCTGTCTTAATATCCAGCAACAAGCAAGCAAGCATTCGACAATCGACAACCCACAACACACACAGCACACACACAACGCACAGTATGGATCGCATGTCAGTAGCGCAACAACAGCAACAACAGCAGCGGCAGGCGTCGACCACCATCACGACCATGGGCACATGCAGCATCCGCGTGATCGACTTGGACGACGCGTCCACGCGCGTGATCTCGTGGGACCCGAACGTGCCGGACCAGGTGTTCGAGTCGCTCATCGAGGCGCAGCTGCGTGCGCAGTTCGGTGTGTCGGACGAGGCGTGGGTGGACCTCATCGACACAGCCAACTCGAGCCTCGTGCACATCAGCAAGGACGTGCTGGCGCAGGTGGCGCACCCGCTCTGCCTCTGCCTCTCGCCCAAGACCGAGGCGCTCGCGCCGATGAAGCGCAGCGAGGTGTTCGAGGTCGTGTTCACGGACCGCGCACTCGGCATGACCATCCGCGAGCAGAACGACTCGGTCATCGTGAACCAGTTCAAGCGCCGCCCCGACGGCGGCTACGGCGCAGCTGAGTCCAGCGGCAAGGTGCAGATCGACGACGTCATCTACAAGGTGCAAGGTGCGCGCACGGTCGGCCGCAGCTACGACTCGATCGTGCAGATGCTGCAGACCCAGACGCGTCCGCTCTCGATCCAGTTCTACCGCCCGTTCCAGCGCAACGGACTGTTTGCGGTCGAGTTCCGCGGCGCGAGCCTCAACATGACCATCACGACCGACGACGTGAACGTGATCGTCAAGGACCTGCCCATGGCCCACCCGAACATCGTCGGCTACGCAGAGGCGCACGGCGTGCGCCAGTTCGACGTCATCCACGCGGTCGACGGCGAGGTTATCCGCGGCCTCGAGTACAACCGCGCGATCGCGCTGCTGAGTCGCCCCACGCGACCGATGATCGTCGTGTTTGCGCGCTCCAAGATGGCGCCGCAGACGCCGAGCCGGTCCACGGGCGTGATGACGAGCCGCTTCTCGTTTGCGTCGACGGTGGCACCGTCCCCGCGCGCAACCACAACAAGCTCGCGTCGCGGCTCGGCGTGCAGCGGCCAGAGCGGCGCCGAGGGCGACCACATGCTCGTCGAGGACATGCTCGAGTTCTGCGAAGGGTTCGCGGCGGACGGCGTGCTCTCGGCCAAGGAGATCGACGTTTTGAAGGAGATGGTGCTGTCCATGCGACCGGACGTGTGCAGCGCCGTGAAGCGCAAGAACCGCAACGCGATCGTGGCGATCGTGCGCTCGCCGACGATGCGCATCTGGGACAACTTGCTCAAGACGCGCGAGAGCATCCTGCTCGCGGGACCCGTGACGCTCAAGCGCAAGAAGCGGTACCACCTGCTGCTGACCGACCACGAGCGCCTGCTGCTCGTGAACCGCGACACTAATTTATTAGAAGACGAGATCATGTGCTCGCAGATCGTGACGGTGAGCTCGCGCGCCAAGTTCCAGGAGATTTTGATCTCGACGCCCAAGAGCGAGTACGTGCTCGTGGACAATTTCATCGGTCCGGTCATCTGGGTGCGCGCGATCCTGCCGTTCACGTGCACGCAGGGGTTGCTGAAAGTGGCGAGCAGCCGCCGCTTCATCGGCTCGAAGAAGCGTTTCTTCGTGCTCCAGGGCACGCGTCTGACCGGCTACAAGAAGGAGAGCATGGTGCACCAGGTCGGTGCCAAGTCGAGCTCGATCGTCCTCAACGACGCGACGATCGAGTCGGACCCCAAGACCATGACGTTCGCGATCAACACGCCCGAGTTCCAGCAGACGGGCAAGAAACTCATTCTCACGGCGTCCTCGAGCCGCGAGTTCAACAAGTGGATCACGGCGCTCAACGCGCTCACGAGCAGCGGACCGCCGAGCGCATGAGTGGTGGATGAGCCGTGACGAGGGAGAGAGACTGTCGACGTGGCTGTATGAAGCCTTCGACCCGCCTCCCTCCCTCCCTCCCACACGCTTCCGCACATGTTCGTTTTGTGAAATTGCTGGCGTGTGAAAGGAGTTATTATTTTATGTCGAGCCGCCTGCCGTCGAGTCGAGTTGGTTTGTGGCTCCACCCTGAAGATGTGAACAAGATTTGAAGACAAGAAGCCCCCATGTGATCTGCTGCGACTGCACTCCTGAGAGCAAGAATGAGAACAGGACACGCATGCGTCTCGTACAAGAAGAAAACAAACAAACAGAATCAAATACCAACCACAGAGCGTCTGTGAAAGAAGCACCACAAGAGTAAAATGAAAACAGAATACAAGTGAATGACAATTTTGTTTCTATCGACAGCATGTGAACAAATGGATCAGCAACCAGCTCACATCTATCGCCCCAACGCCTCAGTCGCTGCGGCCACGCGCTCGATCTCCCTCGCGGTGCTCTGCAATTGCCGCTCGGACGTGAGGAACGCCCAAGTCTGGAAGAACTGGACCTTCCGGTCCACGAGCGCCAGCTTCTTGAGCGCGACTCGGCGCTCCTTGGTCTCTTTCTTGCTCTTCGTCTTCTTTCTGGTACTATCTGCTGCTGTCGATGGTGATTCCTGAGCCACCACCGGCACCAGCTCCAGTTCCTTCTTGTACGCCACCAGCATCTCTTGCGTGTCGCTCAGCGCGTCCAACACAAACACTTTGGCGCTCAGCAGCAGCGTCACGTCGTGGAGAACGCGCTGACTCACCTCGCGAGACCCAGTCACCCGAGAATGAGCGTTTCCGACGTCGTACTCGGTCTCGATGCGCTTGAGCAGACACGCGTGCGCCACGTGCTCGATAGACTCGTACTTTGCATCGGCGCTCAGCACGCCACTCAAATGCAGCAGCGCGGTCGCGGCCTCACTCACATCCTGCTGCCAGTCGCCGTTGAACGTGCGCAGCACGAGCGCGTAGCTGAAGAGCATCTCGGCCAAGTGGAAGCGCAGCGCGGGCGACGGCGCTCGCCCATTGGGGAGCAGTGCCTCGAGACTCGCGGGCATGAGGCTCTTCTTGGCGTTCGTGAAGACGCCCACTGGGTATGCGGACGACTCGATCATGACTGGTCCCGCGGCTTCTTCTTCATCTGTTTCTATTGAGCCTTCACCACCATCACTGCAGCTACTGCTATGGATCTCTTCGATGACGAGCTGTCGGCGCTTGACCTCGGTCTCGCTCTCGTACTTGCGCGCGTCCAGCAGCCACCAGGGGGTCCACAGTTTGATGAACTGGCTCAGCCTTCCGTCCGCGACCTCGGCCATGAACTGCTTGCGCTGCTCGGGCGTGAGGTCGTCCAGCGAAATGCGCTCATCGTCCCGTAGCGCGAGCTGCGCCAGCCCCTCGAGCATCTGGAGCTGTCGCTCTTCCTCCTCTTCGCCATCACCACCACCATCTCCAGCCTCTGACATGCCGAGCGGGCCGCTGGCAGACTCGTCCTGGAAGCGCTTGACGCGCGCGAGCATGTCGTTCATCTTGCGCTGGGCTGCGCGCTCTTCACCGCCGCCACCTCCTCCTGCGCTCTTGCTGTCGAGCTGCACGGCGTCGCGCACGTGCTCTTCGTAGAACCTCTCAGTGCAGGACTCGCCGTGGTGCTTGTAGCACGCGACGCTGCAGTACGGAGTGTTGCAGCGCGGACACGTGTAGCGCGAGGCGTTCTGCGTGCACACGCGGCACACGCGCGCCACCGACGCCGAGAAGAGCGCGGCGCCAGAGCTGGTACTGCTACGCCCGCTGCCGCTGCTGCTGTCGATGTGTACGGAGATGTCTGCAGCGGCAGGCGAGTCCCTCACGGACGTGCGCAGCGTGCCGAGACGAATGGGCACGCGGTGCTGCTGCATCGCGCTCTTGTCCTCTCTTCTTGTCAATCAATCCATCCATTCGACAGTTTTTGCACAGATGCTCACACAATTTCCACCAATCATTTCGCATACCTTTGATATCCAGCCAATCATCGCAGCATTCAGAATGTGCTTATAGCCAATCAAGCACCCTATTGATCATCCTTGCTTTCTCATCAAAATGGCTTGAAGTGGTTGTGCCACACTGCAAGCTGACGCTTCTTCGAGTCGAGCACCACAAAGCACGAGCTAAAGCGCGACGGCGATGGCGATTCGAACACGTCGCCGCCGCTCACCGCGCACACGAGCAACGTCACCTGCACTGTCGCCCTGTTGGCCGCGCTCTTCTTGACCGAGAGCAGCGCCTTGTAGAGCAGCGTGGTCGCGCTCTCGTACGGCGCGAAGCTCTCGTCGCTCTGGCACATGGAACCGCCGACCACGAGCGCCTTGAGCAGCTGGAAGATGAACTCTCGCTGCTCGTTGTCTTCGCTGAAGAGCTCCGCGTGCTCGCTCTCGGGGTTCACGAGCATGTCCTTGCGCAGGTCGCTCGCCGTCGTCCACCTCGTCCAGACAGCGACGCAGCGAACCTGAGGTCGTCACGATGCCCGCGTCCACGAGGCGATCGAAGAACGACAGGCTCACCACGCTCGTGCTGAGCTTGCGGCATTGAAGCGGCTGCTTGCGTGGGTTCACCGAGTCTACTGGGAGCTGCAAGGTGATGTGGTGAGTATGGAGCCATAGAATAGCGAGAGAGAGAGAGAGTGAAGGACGTACTGAGAGCGTCGCGCGCACGCGCTCGTCCTGGAAGAGCTGGGCGAGGAGCTCCTCTGCGTGCTCGCTCGTGACGCGCTCCTTGACGCGGAAGCGACGGAGCTGCAGCGACTCGTTCAGGTTCCTAATCGTCCAGAAAGCCCAAACAGCACGAGCGAGCAAGCGCACCATCAGCTCACAGCACACTCTCACATACGCATATATCGATAAATGCTGCAACGCACCACTGCAGCAGCTTCTGCTTCACGTCCGAGCTCTTGAGCAGCGGCACGCCGTCCGGGATGAGCTCAAAGAGTCCATCGTCCGCAGAAAGGACCCTGGACGGCGAAGGCACGTCCTGCTGCTGCTCCTGGTTCTCGAACGGTATCTCAACGATAGTCATGCTCACGCTCGCGCTGGATGGAGACTGGGATTCTCGATCGATACAAGAGCTCTCTCAATGGGCAGCTTCTGCTGTTGTCACGCGAGGCAACCTTTGTCGACTGGAGGTTATCTCGAAAAGGCGCGACCTTTGGCTACCACACATCCAGGATGGTCGGGCATCAATGCAAACTAGCATCTCGTGTTTTTCCATTACCAAGTTACTGAGAATATCGTCTGCATCTGCGTGAGCGCAGCGCAGTGGTCTGTATAATACGCCTCGGGTTCTCTCTCTCTCTCTCTGCGTGCGTGCGTGCGTCTTCGCTGCTTTGTCGTGCCTATTGCTTGCCTATTGCTTTGTCGTGTTGCCTGTTGCCTCCGTTTACTTGGCAAACGTCTTGGCGCGCACCGAGAAGACGACGAGCAGCGGGTGGCTCTCGTGGTACAGCCGCATCGAGTTGTTGTAGAGCGGCACGCGGAAGCGCACGTCGCCGCCTTCGTCCTGGCGCGCGATGCGCTTGAGCGAGAGCGTGCAATGACCCACAATCGAGTCGTTCTTCACCCACACGAGCATGTGCAGCTGCTCGAGCGGTCGGCTGTGCTGGATGAGCGCGTTCAGCGACAGGCTCAGCGCGTGGCTTTCCTGGTTCCGCTCGCCAATCACGTCGCACTGCTTCAGATCCTCGCCGACAAGAGGGGCTACCACGCGGGTCTTCTTGGGCACCAGCGCCTTGTCGTTCCAGTAGAGCTGCATGTTCGACACGATGAGCACCGTGGACACGGGTCGCACGGTGTTGATGTGGCGCACGACCTTCGGCTGGTCAAAGTAGCTGCCCGTGGCCGTCTGCTGGCAGAACTGCGTGGTCCCCTTGCCGTCCGAGAACGTCGACTGCGAGCGCGCCGTGCGTCTCGACACGCCATGCGGCGACAACTTGGCGCCAGAGGAATCTTTGCCCAGGCACGGGAAGCTCAGCACGAACGTCGCAAACACGGGGCTGTGGTCGCTCACGTCCATGCCGTTGCCGTGGTTCACCGACCGGTAGTTGTCGATCCACGTCGTCGCGCTCTCGAACGGACTCTCCACTTTCTCCGGCATGAGCTTCGAGTCCGAGACCAGCAACGAGTGGACCAGGATGCGGTCGCACCAGCCCGGAACGCGTTTCTTCACCTTGCCGCCCTTGTAGAAAGGCTCCTTGTACAGCACGCGATACACTAAAGTCGGCCACGACGACAGCGTCTCGTTCACAAACCCGCGCTTGGGGAGTTTCTTGTACGTTGGGTAGAAGTCCGGAAACTTGTTCGGCTCCGTGAACCCTTCAAATATGCCGCTCGTGCGCCGGTCGTTCAGCAGACCGTCGAACTTGTCATGCAGCTCCAGGTTCCGTCCTTCCGCGAGCATGTGCAGCACCATCTGCGGGTCCAAGTGCACGATGCGGTAGTTCATGTCGCCCATCCACACGACGTGGTGGAACTGCTCCGTGAGGTCGAAGCTGTAGTGGCCCATGACTTTGCCCAGGTTCGCGTTCAGGTTGCGCACTTGCTCGCGCCGGTACGCGTCGTTGCGCGCGTCCAAGTGGCAGTTCACAAACACGATCGTCGTGTTGTTGACCAGCAGCGCGACTGCCACGCCACCCTTCGAGCCGCTCGTGATGTTGAACTTGTGCACGCCGGACCGCACGAGCTTGACCTTGTCCTGCACCGGAGCCGAGATGAAAACTGCTAACCCGGTAAACTTGGTGCCCATGAAAGCGCCGTCTCCTCGTCCATGGACAGCGTCGATCACCGCGTCGATCGGGTGGTTCTTGTTCGGCAGCAGGAAGTTGCTGTTGCGCAATTCCATGCGATAATACCGCGTACCCCGTTCATTGCGGTTCAAATACGCCTCCACTGCATGGTACACGCTCTCCGAGACGCCCTCCTGGACACCGAGCACGTAGAGTTGGTACCCATGCGGTAGCAGGTGCTGCAGCATTGTGCCGGAGCGCTGCTCGTCGATGATACCGCTTCCGTCGACAAATGGATCCGCTGCACCCATGTTCCACGTCCCCACCCACATGCGCACATCGCTGCTGCTCGGTCGCTTCGCTGATGCTTTTGGTAGTTTCCGACTACTTGCTCCAGATGACGACCCTCTTCGCGGCGGCGGCGCCATCAACGAGCCAGTGGAGCGCAGTCCTGCTTCCTGGAGCGACCGCGGCGACGTCACGCGGTGATCACCCGAAAGCTCGTCGAGAGCTTCCTCATCTGAGGTGTCATCCTCGTCGTCATCCATTTCTTCCACAGTCGTGTCCACGACGCTCTGGAAACTCGACGAGCTGCGACGCAGTATCGCCTCGGGGGCTCGAAAAGACGTCGCGATCGCCAGCTGCTGCTTGTGCGCCGCGCCAAAGTCGTTGTCCATGTCCAGATTCGCCGACCCCGCCGACGTCGAGTAGTGGAACGAGTCGCTCTTGCGCGAAAACGAGTTCATGAGCGCCGCGGCATCGCGGTTCCCACGCGTAGCACCGCGCGTGTTTGTGCTGCTGGACTTCTCCAGCACGGGCGTCGACGGGAGTCTCTTTGGCGCTGGCGGGAGAGGTGTCGCCGCTGGCACTTGCGCTTGCGCTTGTACTGGCGATGGAACCTCTGGAATTGGCGTGGCCGTCGCGGAAAGCGGTCGCTTGAGCTTCTCAATCGCGAGGTCTCGTCGCTCAATGTCCGCGAGGTTGTTGCAGCTAAAGCTGCTCTTGACGTTGTTCTCGGCGTTCCAGTAGCCCGCGCGGAGCTTCTCCACGGGTTTGTTCGCTGTCGTCGATCGCTTCGTGCGCGCGCGATGCGAAGCCGCCACAGCCTCCGCGACCGTCAGCCCCGTGTGCCCGAACCCGCTCGCATAGCTGCTCGATTTCGAGACCGAGTCTCTCTTGTTGGTGCTGCCTCCCTGGCTCTGCGGATACTGCTGCTGCTGTCGCACCGCGCCGCCTCCTAATCGCCCGCTCTCATGGACGAGCGCGTCTTCTGCCTCTGCCGCTTTCGCCGCGTGCAGCATGGAGCTCATCTCGCCCCCGGAAAACGTCTTCGGCGGCTCGATCATCGAGAGCGACGCGGGACGCCCGCCATTCTTCAGCAGCCGGTTCTCCAACTCGAGCTCCCGCACGCGCTCGCTCAGTCGACTCGCGGTCTCTCGCCACTCGGTCGTGTCGCGCAATGGAGCAGGCCGTGGCGGTGGCGTTGACGTCGGTGCTGCTGTCGTTCCTGGTGATCCTGTACTTGCTGTTGCTGCTGTGTTCTCTCTCGTACGCGAGCGACCCCTCTGCTCGGGGCTCATCGACGCCCCCTTTGCAAACACAAGCGGCTTACCTGCTGATGCTTCCCCATTCCCATTCACGTGCGCTGGAGATGGAGATGAAGACGCCGAATGCGGCGGCGTCGTTGGTGGGCTCCTCACAGATGCTGTTCCTGCAGATGACCGCGTCGGGGACACGAGTCGCCGGATCTCCACGGTCTTGGCCTTGAGGATGCCGCTCGTTAGTGATGCTAATGCTGGCGCTGCTGCTGGTGATGGCGATGGCGGCTGGATGTTCAACTGGCGCAGCAGCGTCGGCTCTTCGATCTGCGAGAACGCGCGCATCGAGCGGTTGCGCAGCGCCACGCGGTCGGGGGAGGACGCCATGACAAATGCCCACAGTGAGTGAACGCAGCTGGCGGCTGTGACGCGGCTGGCGGCTAACGTCTGCTGATCGCTGGTGATGGCGCGCGTCGACCTCTGACTGGTTGGTCGCTCTCTTGTTTCTTCTTCTTCTTCGATGGCTTTCTTTCTCTTCTGATGGGTTGCTGCGTTGCAGCTGTTTGTGTCTTGAGAGTGTGAGATATTTGTGCTTTCTTTTTGGTGACTGATATTCACTATGAAAGATCGCAGATAGAAGAGACAAGGGCGGAAGAGAGTGGTAAGACTTGCGATGGAAAAATCCAAATGAATGTCTCTCTTTTTGTATAGTTGCACTTGCTCATTTAGTTTGTGCCTTTTAGCGCACTTTTTGAAAAACACACACACAAACACAAACCATTCACCCAGAGTTGCAGTGTGGGTGAACGGGTACCTTTGTGTTCCGAATACAGCGCCGTCGTTTTGCAGCACCAAACACAAAACCCAGCAACAATTCCCTTCACTGCCAAGTCCACCAAACTAAACAACAGCAGAAAGCAGCAGGAAAGCAGCTCCTCAGTCAAAGCACCATGATGGGCTCGAGCGGCAAGCGCGCGCGTGCAGACGTGGGCATCTCCAAGGACCAGTACGAGGCGCAAGACGTCTCTTCGTCTTCTGTCTCGTTCGGCGGCGCAGACGCGTTCCCGCGCGCGTCCGAGCAGACGCTGCAGACGCGCAAGATCTTGGGCTATGGCGTCGCCTCCCCCGCAGCGCTTACAACGACCGCCGCCGCCACCACGACGACGCGCGCGAAGGAGTCGCAGCGCCAGTTCACGGCACTGAACCGCGCGTTCGCGGCCAACATCAAGTCCCAGTGGACGCACAACAAGCGCGGCGACTGGCTCGAGAACATGAAGGAGTACATCGTGTACGCGCGCGACATCGCAGCCAAGTTTGGCGTGCAGCACGGCCAGGTGCTCACGTTTGGGAGCGGCGACTGCGGGCAGCTGGGCCACGGCGTGGAGGACGACGACGACATGATGGTCAAGTACCCGCGGCCGCTGGAGCTGCTCGCGAAGATGCAGATCGTGCGCGTGGCGTGCGGCGGGCTGCACTCGGCCGCGATCGCCGCCACGGGCCAGGTGTACACGTGGGGCTGCAACGACGACGGCGCGCTCGGCCGCGTGGGCGAGGAGAACTTGCCTGCGAAGGTGGACGGCTTTGGTCCCGAGTGCATCGCTGTGCAGGTGTGTGCATTCTCGCTCTCTCTCTCTCTCTTGTGTGTGACTAAGCAGGTACTCATCCTGTGCTTTGTCTCTGCAGATTGTTGGTGGTGATTGCCACACTGCAGTGGTCACGGCGACGGGCCAGGTGTACACGTGGGGCTCGTACAAGGACAAGGAGGGCAAGCAGTGGTGCAACGCCGCGACCCCAAAAGCCGCGTTCAAGCAGAAGCAGCTGCGTCCGTTCCTGATCAAGGGCATCGCGAACGCCGTCGACGTGCGCTGCGGCAGCTCGTTCAACGTCGTGCGCACGAGCCAGGGCCACGTGTACTCGTGGGGGCTGGGCGAGATGGGTCAGCTTGGCCGCAAGGTGGACAGCGAGATGAAGGACGCCAGCGGCTCGTACCTCGTGGACATGGTCTTCCGCGACCACCTGACGCCTGCGCGCGTGACGCTCGGCAAAGACGCGCTCCCGGCGGTCAAGGCGATCGGCTGCGGCTCGTACCACACGCTCATCACGCTGGCGGCGAACGGGTACCTGTACACGACGGGGCTGAACAACTACGGTCAGCTGGGCGTCGGCAGCACGGAGAACCACGTGGAGCTGCAGCTCGTGGAGGACCTGACGAACCAGAACGTCGCGGCGGTCGAAGGCGGCACCCACCACTCGGTCGTGCTCACGAACAACGGCGACGTGTACACTTTCGGACGCGCAGACTCGGGGCAGCTGGGCACGCAGGACAACTGCCAGACCGGCGACTTCAAGGACCGGCCGCAGAAAGTGGTGTTCAACCACAACAAGAAGAATGCTGAGCAAGTGGTGGTCCGCTCGATCGCTGCCGGTTCCAACCACGCGCTCGTGCTCACCGAGACGGACGCGATCTACGCGTGGGGCTACGGCGACATGCTCGCGCTCGGCAACGGCGAGGAGCAGGACGAGCCGCGACCGCGCGAGCTCAACTGGGCCAAGACCAAGTTTGGCGACGCCGAGATCCTGCAGATCGACGCCGGAGGACAGCACAGCGCCGTGCTGGCCACACGGAAATCCGCCTGAAGCAGCAGCAGCAGCAGCAGGAGCCAGCGTGGGTTTATAAGCTAGGGGTGCATTAGAAGACGACGAAGAAAGCCGAGTAAGCAAGAGAAACAGAGACAGGGAAAGTGGAGGACAAGGAAGACACAAGCCAGACTTCAGTCGTCTTGAGGAAGGAAGCAAATGTATAGAATCGTCGTTGTTTGAGAAAGAGAGAGGTGCTCGCTGGGGTTATCTGACCATCTTGTCTGTCTGTTTGTCCTCGCTCTGCCAGTGGAAACCAAGCTCACCAGTGTCGATCCCAGTCAACGCACTCCCAAGCACCGTCACTCCGATTCACCAGGAGATCGCTGGAGCCACAAGCGCGAGTGAGGCGGCAACCGTAACGACCAGGCTGCATGTGCTTGCAGTAGCGTCTTTCACGACCGAAGACATCTTTTCCTTGCGCTTGCGGCCATACAATGACGACGACGACGATGAGTCCGAGGACGACGAGCCGAGGACGATTTCTTCTTGAGCGGCACTGGCGATGGACTCACGTTGTCGCACAGCGACGCGAACGAGTCGATGCCCTTCTGCAGCGTCATGTTGCGGTTGTCAAGTAAAACCTCGCAGCGCGGCAGGCTGAGGTCGTTCACGAGTCGGAGCAGGTGCGTGCAGCTCGCCGTCTTGCAGAGTTTCGCTTGCGCGGACTTTGAGGGACTCGCTTGTGGCGGCATCTGAAAGCTGATACCGCTCGTTTGAGTGCACGCCTTGACCTGCGGCGCCACCTCCTCAAAGACGTCCAGGTGCCTCGGTGTGCACTCCTTGCTCTCGACTGAAGTAAACAAGAGCAGGAGGAAGACAGCAACATTGAGCCTTGGATTTGTCCGTCCAGGTTGCCCGAGGCGACCCATCCATCAGCCAGCCAGTCAACTTGTCAGCCAGCTAGAGTCATCAAGTCGCAGTCGGAGTCGCGCTTGGAGTTTTCGACGCCATTGGGGTCTGGCGCTGCTGCTTCCCATCCGACGAAGACCAGTCGAAGATCGCGCGGAAGCGCAGTCGCAACCTTTCAAACACGCTCTGTGTTTTTTCTTCGCGCCTTCCGAGGATGCACCAGGAGACCCAGCGCCTTTGTGCTCGAATGAGGACATCGCGGCTGAGCTGCTGCGGTGCGCTCTAGAATGGCGGCTTTGAGCGTGATGGCTCGGCCGACATTTCCGACAAGTGATGTGGATGCAGCTCTCCACGACGTCCGGGTATCGGCTCTTCGACCTGTTCTTTCCGCGCAAGTTCTGCTGTTGCAGTTGAGCTTGCGGTTGTTGGCTTGCTTGCGCTGCGGACTTCTCGGGGTTGTTCGACCCCGGCACGAGCGATTGCGACAACGAGAAGCTGCTGCACACACTCGCTGGCGCTGGGTGCACTTGCGCCGCTGCGACAGTGACGCACACCGTCTGCCGTCCAATTTCCTCCTTCTCCTGCTGCAGAAACACGTTTTGCTCGAGCAGCGTCTCGTTCTTGTGCTCGAGGTCCTCGATGCTCGCTTGCGCGATGCGCGCCGCGGTCTCCAGCTCGTCGTTCGCCTGCTCGAGCCGCTGCACTTTCCACTTCATCTCCTTGAGCAGCAGCTGCTCGCGCGTGTGCGTGGACTCGAGTTGCGCTTGCACCTCGGCAAGCTTCTTGCTCACGGCATCGCCTGGGGTCTCCATGGCGCGCGTTTGTTGCTCGAGTGCAGCCGCTTTGCGCTCGCAGAGCTCGATCTCGTGCTCGAGTTGTGTTCGGGTAGAACTCGTAGCTGAAGTGCCGCCGTCATCGCTGTTGGCTCGCTGCTGCTGTCAGTCTCTGCTTTGTGCGCAACGTCGTGGGATGGAATGGCTCCGCTGCCGCTGGGGTGCATATCGATTTCCAGCAGTTGCTCGGAGCCTCCGCCACCGCCGCTGTCTTCTTGTTCCGCACGCACTCCACTGCGACCTTGTTGCGTTCCGACACCTCTCGTCTCTCTCATGGCTCCTGCTTGCAGATTTTACGTATCGATCGGCGCCTCGTTCTGAACCGAAATGGCTGCCCTTTGTCTTTTGCAGACGGATGGCTAGACAGACAGACCCCATGCTCAGTGCTCTTGGGCAAAAAAGGCGCCAGTCATGGCTAATGATGGTGCGGGCTATTGTTGCTGTGTGTGCGACTCAGACCCATCGGCGCTAGAATAAGAACCCAGAGGATATCCCGCTATTATTACCTGGCGTGCGCTTGTGTCCTGAAGCTGATCATCCTGGACTCCCCCAATAGCACACAACCGCTCATCGTGCACGCACAAATGTACACACACACACGCATGCATTGATCACTGGTAATAGATACTACTACGTACATGAGCCATCTCTCTCTCTCTCTCTCGTTCTCTATCGCATGCAACAACCAACCCACGCGCCTCTACTTGCCTTCGATGAAGCGGAAGAGGCGGTGGGTCATCTCCACACCCAGGAACAGCGATCCGTTCGCTGGGAACGAGCGCAGCACGGCGGCCGACCAGCCGCGGTAGAACCCGCGGATGCCGTACTGCGAGTACACGAGCTTCGCGGCGCCGCGCAGCCCCAATGTTGTCTCTGGACCTCCCGCCGCACCCTGAGACGCGGTCTGCATGTACGCCTTGAGCACGTCAGCTGGGAACACGACGCTCCAGCCCGTGGCGCCGGCGAGCCCACCGGAAGCCAGGATCAAGAGCGGGTTCAGGTCGTTCTTGGACTCCTTGTTGAGGTACTTGGTCCACGCCGACGTGTACGCCTCGTAGCAGCCGAAGAAGAAGAAGTTGAACGGCACGTCGCGCAGCAAAAGCGCCGAGTACCCGCGGAAGAGCCCCGAGACGCCTTCCTGGCGGAACACCTTCTGCAGGCAGTCGAGCGGACCATGGTACTCTGTTGATGTTGGGGTTTCAAGCGCAACAAGCAAAGGAACCACAGTACGAGACTTGTCAGCAAAAATGCACATTGTTGTGCTGCAAGAAGCGCACAATCCAAACGACAGCGACTGGAGCAACAAGAGCTGTGCACGCACGCACCTCCTTTGCCCAAGCGACCGCGCTGGAACTGCAGCTTGCACTTGATCACTTCGGCTGGGGTGATCGCCTGTCGCACACAAACCACAAACAACAATAGCAATACATGTGAGCCAACACAAGACCACTAGTAACGGCAGCAATACGGCAACACAAACACACACCGTTGCGGAGAAGATACCCGCGACGCTCCCCATGAGCGCCTCATCGAGCGTCGTGAGCTGGTACTCCTCGTCGTCCTGCAGCGTCTTCTTGGCGTGCAGCGCGAGCACGGCGCGCTTGGCGATGCCGTTGGCGCTGAAGAGCACCGAGTTCTCGATGATGGAGCTCGAGAGCGCCGGCACGGCTCCCTTCCAGAGCGACACCACACCTTCTTCGGCCGCGATGCGACGGAAGCCGTGGAAGACGCCGTTGTACGTCTTGACGGCGCCTTGCGTCTGCAGCCGCGTCTTCACCACCTCGAACGGCAGCCCCGCGTACACGCAGCAGAACGCGCCGACGACGCCCGACGCGGTCTCGCGCAGATCCAGCATGCTCTTCTCTGTCTGTGTGTGTGTGGAAAGGGGGAAGTCTTGGCTCGGAAGGTCTTGCTCAGCAAGAAGCAAGAATGAGAGTGACGCAGCATCAAGCAAGACAAGCAAGCGACTGCAACGACTGCAACAGGTAGTTTGTGGCTACAACAATGCAATGTATTGTGCCAATAATCTGCTATTATCGAGTGACTCGAAAGCGACCAAGTCGCTGATTGGCGACATTGAGAGTGATGCTTTGTTGCTGATAGAAAATTGTGAGTGTTTGCTCAATCTGTTGCGTGTGCACAACTGAGGCAATGCAACAATGCGCAACAACAGCATTGCATTGCCTCATCGTTATTGAGCGCGGTCCACTATTCCGAGCACAATGCAAGAGCACGAATGGTTGCAGTCTCAGGATCAATTGACAACCATCGCAGGCGAGATGCTGCTCCGCCGCGTGCTGTCGCTCTCGAGCGCATGCGCAGCCCCCGGAGGCGCTCGCTCGCTGCGCACAGGCCGCCGCGGCGTGCAGCGTCAGTCCAAGCAGCCGCAGCGTGCTCGCGAGGAGCTCCAGCCAACCGCGCAAGTGCTCGCAGCCAGCAGCAACAGCAAGCAAACCAAACAGAGACGCGCCACCACAGTAGTTTCTCAGCCACCGGCTGGTCCGCTGTACGTGCTGCCGCCACTGATCCGCGTGCGCGACCTGGCCAAGACGCTCAAGTTGCCGCTGGACGACGTGCTCAAGCGCGTGGCGTCGCGCGCGCACCGCAAGCTGCACATGCGCTGGGGCGACAACCGCTTCGAGTTCAAGAACGTCAAGCAGGTGATCGTGCCGTTCGACCTGGCGCAACAGGTGGCCGCGCAGTTCCAGCGCCAGGTCGCGTTCGACGCGGTCGAGCCAGAGTTCACGTCGCGCAAGCAGATCCGGAGCAATAGCAAGCGCAACAAGGTCAGCACAATGCAGCGCAACCCGGTGATCGCGGTCATGGGTCACGTGGACCACGGCAAGACGACGCTCCTGGACACGCTGCGCAGCGCGAACGTGGCCGCGTTTGAAGCGCACGGCATCACGCAGAAGATCAACGTGTCGGAGGCGCAACTGAGTGCGGACCTGCGAGCCACGTTCCTGGACACGCCCGGCCATTTCCACTTCTTCCGCATCCGCAACAACGCCGCGCAGGTGGCGGACCTGATTCTGCTGATCGTCGCAGCGGACGAGGGCTGTCTGCTGCAGACGGAGGAGTCGATTGGCGCGATAGAGGACACGGGCATCCCTGCGATCGCATGCATCAACAAGGTCGATGTGGCCACAGAAGAGCAGATTGCGCAGGTGAAGCAGGATCTGCGCGGGTACGTGGCGCTGCAGAGCTGTCCGATGATCGAGATCTCGGCAAAGTCGGGGTTGAACCTCGACGCGCTCAAGAGCAAGATCGCAGAGCTCGCGAACGATCCAGATCTGCAGAACAAGCGGGTCGTCGACGTGGGTCCCGAGGCGCTCGCTGAGGGGTTGGTGCTCGAGAGCATCGCGATGAAAGGCTGCGGCACCGTGCTGCGCGTGCTGCTGCGCAACGGCGTGCTGAGGAAGCAGGACCATTTTGTCGCCGGCATGATCCACGGCGCGATCCGCAGCATCCGGAACGCGAACGGCGACGAGATCGCGCACGCGCTTCCCGGGATGGTTGTCGACGTGATCTACGCCAACAAGTCCAAGAACGTCGACGCGCCGAACGAGTTTGGCTTCTTTGTGCTGCCCGAAGCGCGCGCCAAGCAAGTCCTGGAGCAAAGGTATGGCGTAGTAGACTTTGTAAATGTGGTGTGCGACGGTGGGCGGATTTCCTAGCTGACTGACTGACTGGTTATTTGTATGGACTATTTCCAGACAACTCGTGCTGGACTTTGAAGAGAACCTGATTCCAGGTGGAAGCTATGAGCGAGCGAGTCACAGGAACATCAGCAGCTATGGGTTTGCAGCAGGTAGTGATGCTGAAGAAACCGATGGCGAAGAGGAAGAAGAGGAAGAAGAGGACCTCAATGAAGACGATCTGATTGAAACCAAGTCGGTCATCGTCAAGACCGACGGCGCAGGCTCGCTCACCAGTATCCAGGACACGGTTGATGAGATGCCGGGTATCTCGACTGCCCGCATGGGTATCGGCAACATCACGACGAAGGACATCGACGTCGCGATCAACGGCAAGTGTCCGATCTTCGGCTTCAACGTGAAGATCCACCCCAAGGAGAAGAAGCTCGCGGCGGCGCGTGGCGTGCGCGTGATCCTGCACTCGACGATCCACGGGCTCATTGAGGACATCGCCGAGTTTGAGAAGACCAAATAAGAAGAAGCAAACGAAGAAGAGGATCCGTATTAGTAACCAAACGACAAGGAAATGGAAAGCATAGACACAGGAACTTTCGTTATGAGGCTTGTGCTGTTGGGGACCATCCCCCACTTCTTTCACGTGACGCTCATTTGAATGGGTACACACATCTCGGTACGACCACCGAGATGGCTGCACTTTACAGATAGACATTCACTCTTCATTGAGTCAGCAGTGTTCAAACTCGGTCGAAAAAGTCGCCTACCTGAACCTCGCAGCAGTCCCCGACAGCATAGATATCTCGGTGTTGTGGCGTCTGAAGCGATTCATTCACGATGATCGCGCCTCCGCCTCCTGTTTCCAACGGCGATTTCGCCAACACGCTTTCCGCAAACTCTGTGTTGAGGATGACGCCGATCGCACACACGACCAAGCCACACCCGTAGACCTTTCCATTCGAGAGGTGCACGATCAGTGGCCATTCAGACTCAGCACTCGGCTCATCTGTCACTTCGTACTCAACGCTCGTAGCACGACAACAGCAGCACATTCAGTGAAGCCGCAGATGTAGACTGGATACACCATTGCCATCGTCACTTGGCAGAGCAACACTAGCAGGTGGTTGCCAGCATCGATGCGCGCTTGGGCATTCGTGCGAACCGTCTCGCCCAAGAAGCAGTGCAGCATCGCAATGTTCGTGAGCGTCCGCGCAACGACACCCACAACCAGCGTGAATGGCGATGGAAACCCGATGGCGCTCGCCACGAGCGCTTCGAAGCCGACACCGGCAGTAGTCGCTGCTGTCGCGACGAAGTGGAGCTGGATCGTCGAGAGTGGTAACCCTGCCAAAGTTCCAGCGCTCTCTGGTCGCCAAGGTCGTCGGACAAACCACTTTCTATCTGTTTGTCCTTGCGAGCAAGTCGCAGTAGCTGCTTCTCACGCGCAGCGCGCTTCATGTCGGTCGCAAACTGCGTGCGCTGCTGGCCAAGGCGCGGCTCGAGCGAACGGACCATCACGTGGTCGAACTCGATCGTGTAGGACTTGCTCACGCGCGCTCGGAACGCGTTGCTCTCCTCGATTGCGTTGCTTGCACGCATTTGCTGCGTTTCCTGGAGCTCCTGCTCGATCGCAGAGTACTGTATGCGCTCATTCATCGGGATGTCTTCGTAGGTCACGACGTGGCCAGGTGCTTGAACTCGTAAAAGTAGTGGCGCACCACGCGCTCGAAGCGGTTCTGCCACGCGGCTTCGTCCATCGCCTCGCGGACCCTGTTTACAAACTCGCCGCTTCCGATCGAAGCCATGGACAAGTCCTGCTGCTGTTGGTTGAGCGGATTGGTCTCTGGCTGTGGCGATGACACCAGTTGCTTCCACACACTCACGATCACTGGGTAGCACAAGCTCTGGTCACGCACCCACTCCTTCACCTCGACCGGAGTATACCCTTTCGCAAACGATGTCTTGTACTGATCCTCGAGTCGCCAGCGATCGCTCCACTTCTCCGATAGGCACTTCATCGGATTGCGCTCAATTGAAAAGAGATCGAGCTGGGGGAGCAGCTGAGCCATCTCGATGGGCAAAGCCGCCAGCTTGTTGTACAGATCAAGTTTCTTCAAGTGGGGCTGACATTTTCCAGCCATCTCTTTGGGAAGAAACTCGAGCTGGTTGCTCGCGACGTTGAGCACTTCGAGGTTCTCGAGCTCGTAGACACAGGGCTCCAGCCGCGTGAACTGGTTGTGCGACAGGTCGAGGTACCGAAGCGTCTGGAGCTCGCCCAGCGACACTGTGAGCGGTGTCGTGAGCCAATTGTGGCTGCAGCTCAGCGTCTCGAGCGACTGCCAGAGCAGGATCGCCTCGGGAAGCTGCGCGATGCGGTTGTGCGACAGGTTGAGCTGTCGGAGCGAGCTCAGACACCCGATCTCTTCGCGGAGGTCGGAGATCTCGTTCCACGAGAGGTTGAACTCTCTCAGGTGCACGAGCGCACCTATTTCCAGCGGTACTCTGGCCAACCGGTTGTTCTGGAGATCGAGTCTCTGCAATGCGCTCAGTAGCCCGATTGTCGGGGGCAGCTCTGTGAGTTTGTTACTGGAGAGGAAGAGTGACTCGAGTGATACCAAATGATCGATTTCGTCAGGTAGCTGTTCGA
>JAASFO010000250.1:0-29241 GCA_023333815.1 Globisporangium recalcitrans
CAAGGCTGTGCACGACAGCGAAGGGCGAATCTTCCTGCAGCTCTGGCACACGGGACGCATCAGCCACCCTCTGAACCAGCCGAATGGACAGCTGCCGGTTTCGTCCAGCGGGAAGCTGACCAACCCGACCGACGGCAAGAAGATCGCGACGCGCGAAGGACGAATGGCGCCGGTGGACCCGCGTGTGCTGGAGACCGACGAGATCCCGGGCATCGTCGAGGATTACAAGACTGCGAGTGTCAACGCGCTCGCGGCGGGCTTCGACGGCGTCGAGCTGCACGCTGCGAACGGGTACTTGCTCGAGCAGTTCCTGCACGACGGCATCAACAAGCGCACGGACAGGTACGGCGGCTCGGTCGAGAACCGCGCGCGCTTCCTGTTCGAAGCGCTCGAGGGGATCCTGCAAGTCGTGGACTCGAGCCGCGTCGGCATCCGCTTGTCCCCATTCGGCGCGAGCTTTGGCGACCGCGACTCGGACCCGATCAAGACGTACAGCTACGTGCTCAACAAGCTGAACGACTACGACCTCGCGTACGTGCACCTGATCGAGCCGCGCGGGTACCATTTCCTGCACCCCGAGGCGCCGCCAAAGGGTGCTGCGAACCTGTTCCGCTCGGTGTACAAGGGCGTGCTCATGACCGCGTCAGGCTACGACCGCGAGAGCGCCGCGAGTGTTGTGGAGAGCGGGGACGCGGACATGGTGGCGATCGGCCGCTACTTCATCTCGAATCCGGACCTCGTGCAGCGCTTCCAGCTCAACGCGCCGCTCACGCCTTACGATGCTGACACGTTCTACTTTGGCGACAGCAAGGGCTACACTGACTACTCGTTCTTGGCAAGCATGACAGAGTGAGCAAGCGAAGCGATGTCTTCTGCAGCAGAGAATAAGAGGCAAAACAGATGGTCAAGCAGTTGAAGATTCGCACTCTGGAAGCGTCGAAATCGCACTTAAGCGATGTTCTCGTTTTTTCACACAAACAGATAGAGAAAGAAAGGGTTTCTGTGTGTGCTCAAGAACAGGGAAGAAAGCAAGGAAGAAAATCTTGAAGCGATGTCGGAAGCTCTCAGTTGTTGTTTGGGTTGCTGACTTGCTGCTTGCAGGTTTGTGCATTTGCTCACAAGCCAGACAACCAAACTGTCAAGCACACACAAGTGCGCGAGAAGCACCAATCCAAGAATCCCCATTTCGCGTCGCTCTCTATTATCGTTTCGAGTTAAATCTGCCTTTTTGCGTTCTTCACAAAAATCGAAGGATTCGTTTTTGGCTCGCTCAAGGTTAGAACTTCTCTTGCGTGACTCTTGGCGAAGACTCAAGTCCAAACACTGCGCAACAGGCAAGCAAGCACTCCACAAGTCTTTCAGCAAGCAAACAAGCGCAAGTTCAACAAGCGCGCACACCATGCAGACGACGACAAGTGAGCTCGAGCCGCACGCGTGGAGACGCTCGGAGCTGGACGCGAGAGCGCGCGTCATGCGAGCGGCGCCGGCGTCCGCAGGCGCATCCGCGTCTGCAACAGCTGCTGCCGTGGGTCACGTGAGCTCGCCCGTGACGGCGCCGTCGTGCAGGAGCACGAGCAGCGCGAGCCGCTTCTCCTCTGCTGCGTCGTTTGCTGAATCTGCTGCGCAAGCACAGCAGCCGCGATCCACTCGCGCGCTGCTCTCGCGCTTGTTCCGCTCGTCCAAGAGCAAGACCGACAGCCCGAGATACGATAGCGATACCGGCGACGACAGAGAAGAAGAAGAACAACAACGTGACCCCGCACGAGAGAGACGACGACACGGGAGCGACGCGCACTCGCCCATTCTCGCGTCGAGTATGAACGCGCTGCACTTGCGCGAACAGCGACCGCGCCACGAGTCGCTTGGCGACCAGCTGGTGTCAAGCAGCTTCTACTACAGCAGGCAGGAGCAGCAAGAGCAAGAGCAGCAGAGTGAAGGTGACGACATGCGACGCCGCGAATCAGCGCCTGTGCAAATGAGAAGCTACACCTACTACCAGCAACAGCTAGAGCAACAAGCAAAAAAGCAGCAGCGCAGTGGCTCGTACCCCGCGGCAATTGAGCGCTTCCTGACGCGCAAGACCCTCATTCAAGGGTACCTCACGAAGCTCTCGACGCACAAGTACTGGCACGCAAAGGTACTTGCTTGCTTGACTTGCTAAAACTTTGGTTGCTTGTTGCAGCGCGCTTGTGCTGCTCGCCAACAATTGCTAACCCTGTGGTCATCCTCTCTCTCGCTTTACTACTAGCCGAGCTACTTTGTGCTGGAGGAGTGCATTGTCGCGCCGGCGATGACGCTGCAGATCAGACTTCGGCAGTTCCGCAAGCAAGAGGATGCGCAAATGGCCAAGCCGGAGCCCCTCGTGCTCAGCGAGATCGTGCTCTCGGAGGACGACGTGGTGGTGGACATCAGCAACTGGCACGCGGAGCACGGGTTCGAGCTGCTCTTCTCGGCGTCCGACGCGCCACCACAACAAGCGGAAACGGCAGCGCCAGCAACAGCAAGTATCTGGTCGACTGTGGCAGCATTGACGTCATCTTCATCAGCTTCAGCACACAACCATAATCGCCAATCTTCATTCGGTTCCTCGTCAGCAACCGCTGTGCGGTCGTTGCGACTCGCTGCGCCGGACGCGCTCGCGCTCGAGAGCTGGATCGGCGTCCTGGGCTCCGCGATCGCGAAACTGATCTTCCAGTCGAGCAAAACTCAGCAACAGCAGCAGCAACACTATCCGATTGCTCACACAGCAGTAGCAACAACGTTAGCAGCAACAACAGCGATGACGAACAAGTTTGCCGTGACAGCGAAAGTGGCGCCGATCGCATCGGACCACTCAGATGATGCTGGTGATGATGACGATGCGTTCCTAAAGGAAGAGATCCGCCAAGCAGAGCAGCAGCAACAACAACAACAGAATGATCCGGACGACGACGGGAACGACGAGGACGAGGAAGAAGAGAAGCCGAGACGCCTGAATGGGTACCAAGCCGTCTCGCAATTCGAGCCAGAACAGCAGCGCGACTGCGATAGTATTGATGTCGAGCAGGGTCTGCAGCCCAAGTCGCTGCGCCGATGCCCGAGCTGCTGCCAGTGGATGCCGTACGACTGCGACGACGGCGAGCAGACGAGCTGCTGCTCTTGCGACGAGGAAGAAGACGCAGCGTGCGGTGGGAGCGACAACAACAACAGCTTCCATCATGGCCGTGGACAGCGACGCGACGGAAACAGCAATTGCAACACCGAGGAAGACAACCAGAGCGACGAGTTTGCGTCGTCGTCGTCCGCTACGTCCTTCACGCTCAGTGACAGCCCAAACGACCCTTTTGAGCGAGCAGCTATGTTCGATCAAAAGATCAGCAACAGCAGCAACGCCAGTAACAATAACCCCAGCAGACACCACGCGTTCTCCAATTTCATCGTGTCGCCGAACCCGCCCGTGCAAATCACTGGCTCGTCGTCGTCCGTGTCGTCATATCCCCCGACTGTCGCGCCGTATCGAAGCAAAACGCTTCAGGGTGAGCAGCACGTCGATGGCTTGGAGAGCGAGCTGAAAGCGTCATCGCTGTCGTCCTCAGCGGCTGCGCTCGCCCGCGCGTCGTCGGGAGCGACGGCGTTCCTGCGTTCTCGATTCGCACGTGCGAACTATTCGTTGTCGTCCGCAGAGCCACAGTGCCAACGACCTCCGATGCACTCGTTCACTGCGAGCGGCCAGGTGTTTACGCTCGACACGCGCTACAAACTCGTGAAACCCATCGGCACGGGAGCCTACGGCGCGGTGATCGCGGTCAGCGACGCGGTCGCAGACTGCAGCGTCGCCGTGAAGAAGATCACCAACATCTTTGAAGACCTCGTGGACGCGAAGCGGATACTGCGCGAAGTGCGGCTGCTGCGCCATTTCCACCACAAGAACATCACCAAGTTGCTGGACCTGTCGCCACCGATCTCCAAGAAGCAGTTTGAAGACATGTACATTATCACGGAGCTCATGGAGACCGATTTGCACCAGGTGATCTACTCGATGCAGCCCATGTCGGACGACCACGTCAAGTACTTTTTGTACCAGATGCTCTGCGCGCTGCACCACATCCACTCGGCGGGCGTGATCCACCGCGACATGAAGCCCAGCAACGTGCTGCTCAACTCGAACTGCGATCTCAAGATCTGCGACTTTGGGCTCGCGCGCGGCGGTGTGCCCCCTTCTTCTTCTTCTTCTTCTTTACATCCACAGAGCCAGCAGAGCCAGACGACTACTGGCAACAACAGAAAGAATCGAGAAGAGCTGACCGAGTACGTGGTCACAAGGTGGTACCGCGCGCCGGAGATCATGCTCAACTGCCTGCAGTACACGGAGACGATCGACGTTTGGGCCGTGGGCTGCATCTTCGCCGAGATGCTGCTGCGCGAGCCGCTGTTTCCCGGGAACGACTACATCCACCAGCTCAAGCTGATCATCAAGTTCCTGGGCACCCCCAAGCAGGAGGACATTGAGTTTGTGAAGAACGTCAAGGCGCTGCGGTTCCTCACGAAGCTCCCGATCTCCAAGCCCAAGAAGTGGCGCGACGTGTTTGCCGCCGGCGACGACGTGAACCCGCAGGCAGTGGATTTGCTCAGCCGCATGCTGATCTTCAACCCGGAGAAGCGCATTTCGGTCGACCAGGCGCTGCAGCACCCGTACCTGGCGACCTTTTACGACCCCGCAGACGTCACGAGTGCCCAGGAGTTTGACTTTAAGTTTGATCTGCCGGACGACAAGCTGAGCAAAGAGGCGCTCATCGACTTGCTCTGCGAGGACATTGAACAGTTCCACCCGACGGTGCCGCCGAGCGCCAATGTGTCAAGTACAGCGACAACAAGCGTGAGCAGCAGGTTCTTTGGCATGGGCATGACAGCGTCTGCAAGCTGATCCCGAGCTGAGCTCTTCGTCCGTTATGAAGCACAAAACCAAAGTCTTCAAATTAATATCTATTACGAGAAATGTGTCAGTTTATGGTGGATGATGGACGCTACAACCTCCTCGACATCCAGCATCAGAAAATGGGTTTTGGTTCAAATTCTAGGAGTTTGTGAACCCGCACTGGTCGAGAAAGCCCTTGACGTCGGCTCTTAGGATCACGCCCGAGCGCACGTTGCACTGGATGCTCTCGTCGAGCGACACGATGTGGTGGTACCAGTAGGACGGCACGTAGAGCACATCGCCGGTCTGCACGACCGCCTCGGTGGCGGGACAGCTGAACGCATTTGCGGACAAAGCCGAGACGTTGGACCAGTCGAGACTCGTGTGGCGCGCCGACGCTCCCGATGTGAGCAGCCCCAGACAGGAGCAGACGCTCGGCGGCGACAGGATGTACCGCTTGGCGCCGCGCACCATCGCGATCATGTTGAGTCCGGCGTCAAAGTGACCCTCAGTGATGATGCCCTGCATGCCCAGGCGACAGCGCAGTCCTCGCGAGAGCGCGTCTTGCGCGTCGCGGATGAACAGATTCCCATAGAGTGGGGACTGGCGCGACGGGTCGAAGAAGTCCAGGTCCCTGTAGATGAACGACGCGCGCGTCCGAATGTCCTGGGCTTTCAGCATGAGGTAGTAGAAAGAGTGCTCTTCGTGCTTGAGACGGTCGGCTTTGGTGCTGGCGACAGCCTGGAGGAACTGCGGGTACGTCCACCACTCGGACGCGTACGTCGGCGGCTCGTCCAGTTTCGCCATGGACTTGGAGTAGTACATGAAGTGGCTGTTGTTCGCGACGTGGACCTTGTAGAGCTCTTCGGGCTGGAGTTGCGTCGTCAGGTACTGTTGTTGTCAGAGGAGAGTGGGTGTGGGTATGTAGCGTAAGGCGTTAAAGTGTCAGGATCAATCGCGTTGCACAGCACGAACCTCGTTTGTCCATTGCGTTGAGGACCGAGTGAGCGCTGGGATCCCGTACGCGATGAACGGCACCTCCATCTGATGGAAAACCTGCGCAAGCTCAAGCTCATACTGCAGCCAAAGCACACACATAGACTCACAGATCCGTGAGACGCAGTTGACCTCAGGTTGAAGTCACACAGACGCAGCAAGATACACATGCGAGATACGCACCGGGATCGAGAGGTTGAACCTGCAGATGCTGGAAAAGAGCTGCTCTGGTCGCTTCTCAGGCGCATCGGGGGACCAGTTCTTGAGCAACTCGCCCATGGGGAACAGCTGCGGATACGCCTGGCAGCCCATGCTCGCGCTCAGATCGCACTGGTAGCGCAGCGACGGCAGGTCGCAGCGGTGCACGCCCGCCGCTCCATTCGGATACACTCGCGGCAGAGGCTTCGCTAACGCTCTCCCGTCCAATAACACAGCGGCAGTATGCAGATCTGCCGCTTTAGTCCCTTGACGATGCAGTGCGAGCGAACGAGCGTTCTGGAACCACAAAACGAGCAGCAGCAGCGCCAGACAGATCAACAGCAGCACCGGCGCTGTCCCTGACACGCTCTTGATGCTGCGCTTGTGGATCAGCGACCACCAGTGGCGCGCGCGTTTGCGGAGATACGTGGCGGTGCCGTCTCCGCTGTGGGCGTCGTCGTCGTCGCCTTCTTCGTGGAGCGTCGGCAGCTTGCGGCGCATTTTCAGCTGATGTCTGCTGATGGTCTGACTTTCAGAGTGAGAGTGACGCGCAGCATCCAACCCATTCTGATGCTGGAATCCTGAGTCTGAGATGCTGATGTCGCTGGAAAGCGTGCTTTGAGTTCTGAATTGATGCGGTCGCTTGAATGGAATGCGCTACATTCAGAGCACAGTGGTTGAGGTTGTTTGAAGGGATCGATGCTCTCTTCAGCTTACATTCAGCGCACACTCGCTGATTGTTGCTCGAAAAACGATGTGCAGATTCGGGTGACATTGCTCTGGGATGTCGTCTGAAGAGACTGATTGCTGGGGTACTTTCAGACAACATCCCCTCTGACCAAAATCGCTTTGCACGTTTTGGTTGGTGCACCTGCGAAAAGGTCATTCAAAACTGCAGGAAGCAAGTGACGGACGCACAGACAGACAACCTCTCCAGGAACACAGGCAAGATGTCGCTGCGCAATGTGGTCAAGCGCCGCGAGCACAAGGAGCGAGGGCAACTGCAGGAGCGCAAGAAGCTCGGCTTGCTGGAGAAGCACAAGGACTATGTGAAGCGCGCGCGCGACTACAACAAGAAGCAGGACCGCCTCAAGACCATGCAGGTGAAGGCGTCGTTCCGCAACCCGGACGAGTTCTACTTCCGCATGAACACCACTCGCACGGAGGAGGGCATCCACATCTCGGAGAACAACCACCACTCGAAGAACATCTCGGCGGAAGCGCTCAAGGTGCTCAAGACCCAGGATCTCGCGTACCTGCACATGAAGCGCTCGGTGGATCTGCGCAAGGCGGAGAAGCTCAACGAGGGGCTGCACTTTATCGACGCGCCAAAGGGCAACAAGCACGTCGTGTACGTGGACTCGAGCGAGCAGGTGGAGGAGTTCGACGTCGCGCAGCACTTTGACACCGCGCCAGAGCTCGCGGACCGGTCGTTCAACCGACTGCGCAAGGAGACGCTGAAAACCGCCACATTGGCGAGCGTGAAGGACGTGAAGACCATGAAGAAGGTCAGTAAAGCGCGCGACAAAGTGTACCGAGAGCTGAACGACCGTCTCCAGCGCGCCGCGAAGCTCGACCGCATGCGCGCGAGGCTGGATCTGGAGCGAAAAGTGCAAGCCAAGGGCACGAAGATGAAGGTCAAGAACGCTGAGAACGGTCAGCCGGCGGTCTACCGCTGGAAGAAGCAGCGTCAGACATAAGCAGCTCTGCAGTTGACACAGATTGTTTAAAGAAGGTAACACGTTGCACATTTTCCCATCGAAACAAAACAAACGTGCCTGCATGTCGAGGTCCTTGCGGGTGGTTATTCGCTGCCGGTGCGTCGAGGAAAGAGACTTTGCCATGTCAGCAGTCACATGTTGTCGCTGGGTCCTGGCTCTCATGTCGATCGTTCTCAAGCTTCTCGAGCGGTGAAGGCAGGGGTTCGCGCAGTTGTGTTCTGGCTGCTCTTCGCACCTTCTGGTGTTTATGGGAGGAGTCTGGAGGCTTGTTCAATTCACTGTGTGAGGAAATGTCGCCTTCGCTATGCTTCTTGCGAGAGCCTGGGTGAGCACTGAGGTTGTGGTGATGACCGTACGCCTGCCATTCCAAAACGAGAGACCGAGTTACGAATCGTGCCATTCGTATCAAAGGATTCACATTTGATCGCACCTTTCGGATCTGGCACAGGAGCTCCAATATGATGCTCCTGTCACCGTTGTAGATCTCGTGCTTGCGACGGAGGAGATGCAGCGGCATCGTCTGTTGAGATGAGAAGCGCGTTTAGTGGTGGACACACAAGCAAGACACGATATCAGATGTCCTCTGAACTGGACATTCATACGAACACACTTTTTTCTGCTGCAGGATCTCGAGCGCTTTCGAGATGTTGTGGAGAGCGTTGGCTTTCGTCAAGTTCGGCTTCGTGCGAACGCCCTGGACGCAGCGCATGTACTCCACCTTTTCGACGATGCAGCAGAGCAGCACGCCTGACTGAAACTCCATCAAACGAGCTGAGGGCACCTACGCAGCAGCACAAGCATCTCGCACGCGTTTGTCATACTTAGAACCACTCAGCGAAAGCGCTGCGATGCCTCCTTCCGCAACTCATACCTGGAACGCCGCTGGATCAGATAATCGAACTTTCAACTGTTTCAGCCACGAGAGGATCCCACAAGCTGCTTCTTTCGAAAAGCTCGAGTGACGCGGTTTTGTCGGCTCGGTTGTTTGTTGAAAAGCGTGGCGAGCGTCATCTTTAGCTGGCATGGCTCCTGGTATTGGATGCTCTACATGACGATGGTAAATCGGCTGAGCGCTATCTTCAAATCCGAGAAAATGAAGTAAGGAGCTTACCTTTCCGTGGCGCTTCAGCTTCAGCACGAGGTGAGTCGCGTTGGTTGTCGCTTGACATCTCCTCTTGTGGTAGACTGGCATCATCAACTGGCACTGGATCTGGAATTGAGTCCTCCATCACTTGCGAAACATCCTGAGAGCTACCCAAGGTAGCAGAAAGCATCGAATCTCCTTCGACAATGGCTTCAGCAGTACCAGCAGGAATAACCTCCTGCTGGGGATTGAGTGACACCTCTGACTCGATTTCGATCGACGCAGCAAATACTGCGCTCGGTTGTGGGTACAAGTCATGATCAGACGGATGGTCGTCTTCCCATAACGAGTGCACACCAAGCGAGCTCAATGCGCTTTGGTAGTCGAATCCAAGGTCTACGCTTTTGCCGTGACTCTTCTCGCTTGCAAGCACTGCGGCAGGAATATCGATCAGGAGCGGGCACACCTTTGACGACCATTTCTTCTTCGGCTTTGTGGACTTGGCATTCGCGTTCTTGCCAGCCTTTGGCAAAAACGACGAGTTCGCAGCGGGCTCGTCGGAATCCGCACCCTGGCTCTGTTGCTGCTGTTCTTCACTCAGCACAAGTGCCGAAGCTTCCTCTTTGCGGTTCTGGCTTTCAAGCTCTTGCGCATACTGCCACAGATGCCACAAGATCCCGTACGTGGTCTGCCGATCGCCTATGATGACCGCTTCCCAGGTTGAGGAGTTCAAGTAGAATGAAGGCATCCGGAAATGCTCCAAGCGACTCACTTTCTTGAACGCTTTGGCGAGGTTTTGTCTGCCAAAGTGACACACCAGCAACCCAGTTTAGCAAGAATTCATCCAGAGGATGGAGAATGGATGTCTTGTGGCACCTGACTTCCGCCAGCGTCTTTGGGGCTTTGGCAAAACGTAGCGGGCTATCGCGTTGATTCGCGAATGCTCGGGCATAGACATTGCTGCCGTAAAGTTCACGTGAGCTACGAGAACACAATCTCACACTGCACTCGATAAGTATCAGCAAATCCATCACCACGATCGAGTGTTGCGGAAGCTGCTCTCTTGTATCTCCATCTCTCTCTTGCTGTCGCAGTCACATCTCCACCTGCGCGCTCAGCTGGTCGCTAACTCGCTTCAAGATGCGTAGCACCGCGCAGACCACGTCGGTAGCACCGCTCATCACACGCTCTGCACACTGCGCCTCGTTCACAACGAACATGGCGTCTCCGTCCTCGCTGCGAGCCTCGCGCGCGACAAATCGCAGCACGTGCCGCAGTCGCTCGATCGCTGTGCTGCTGCTGCTGCTATAGCTCATAAGAGCTCCACCGCTGTCACCACCACCATAGCCTATACTTTGTGACAGCGCTTGCTCTCCAACAAGTCCGCATCGCTGGCGTTGGGTCTGCAGCCAGCGGACGATGGCGAGCAGCACGTCGCCGAAGCGCAGGTCGGCTGGCGCGTCTACGAGCAGACACGCCGGCGGCGGCAGCGAGTTGACCCAGTGGAGCAGCTTGCGCTCTCGCGGCCATGCAGCGCTGCTGCAGTTGCCTTTGTCGTCGCTCGTCATGCTGGTGATAGCCATCGCTGATGCGGATGCAGGGTTGCATCGCCGCGAAAGGTCGTCTCCCACCCTCATTCTGCAACACGAGGCAGAACAAGCTCTTGATCGAACTGAAAGTTGTTCCTTGTGTGCTGAATGCCTCAGAAAGGGACAAGAGTCAGCAAGTCGTGCTTGCGTCTTGATTGCTGGCAACCACACACAGGCAAGCAAGTGTGCAAATATGCAAACGCAAGAATGGCGTACGCTTTCTGTTGCTTCAGTTTCTCGTTTGCTCAGAACCAACGCAATGGCAACCCATTGCTTGCTCATGCAGCCAATCGAACCATGAGCAATCACATCTGACCACACAGCCAGCGGTGCAAGACCAATCTTGAGATCACTCCTATGGATGGATATGTGGTCAGAAGTGAGTGCTCAGGTTGATATTTGCTCGTCACTGTATTTCCGAACAGTTTCCAAACCTGCACGTGCGTGGCAGTTCTGTTGGGGGCGACGCAGGATCCCCACAATATTGTGCGTCAGTTTCAGCGGCGCATCCTTGGTAGACAGCACACTTGCAGTGGTCGTCAGACTGGCGCACTGGCAACACCAGTTGTTCAGTGTGAGTCAGTGCAGTTCTTCTCCATTTTGCATCATTCGTTCCAAAATGGAACAACTTGCACTCTGACTCAGTGCCTCACAACCTGACAAACCAACTGGTTTATCAGGTCGTCATCCTCATCTGCACGCACATCACAGCCACACTCACTCCTTCACATGCGTGAACTGTGAAGGATTATGGACATCATGAGGTGATCGAGTGTCCATCCGTCCATCTATTCAGAAATCCAGAAGATGAAAGAGAAAGAGTGAAGTGGGAGGAGGAAGAAGGTGAGAGCAAAGCAAACAAGCAAGTGGCTCTCGGGTTATCTTGTGCGATTTGTTGGTTTGTCGGTGTGTTGTGCAATCGATTGGGTGTCAAGTGGATCTTGCGCGGCTCGCTCGATCAGTCACCATCCCAGCTCAACCGATCCCAAAGAGTCTGTCTGCGCTATTTGTTTGACAAACCGATCCTGGCCATGTAAATGCAACAGATCCAGCGAGTGAGACCATGGATGGGTTTGCCTCCCTCACTTGCTTGACGTCCGCTCGTGTTGGGCACACAGCGACATTGCTGTTGCATGCTGTTGTCCAGTCTGCCACCATTGCTGGAAGACACCCAGTCAGAGGCGCGAGAACGTGGGAGAACAGTCCAGTGTCGCGCAGGCTCGCTTGGGTGCGCACAGGCGCCAAATATTGACGTCGCGCAGAACGCAAGACGGGGTAAACAGAGCAAGCGATCTGCACTCACCACGCAGATCTGCAAACTGCGACCTGTAAAGTGGCGCTTCGAAACGCGTCGCATGATGCAGCAGGATAGGATGGCGTGGTGGTCCGTGGAATCCTCTAAAGGCACTGGAATCAAGCAGCCATCAATGACGAAGATGCATGATCGTGGATCCATTTCTCCATTTGAAGCGGTCACGCCACACTTGACAGCAGCAAACGCAAGCTGTTGTGCGAGCCATCAATAGTATCAAAATATCAGCATTGGAGGACGATTTTTGTGCGAGACAAACGTGACGAAACTCCCGATTTTCTTGCTGACTTGCAAAATCCATTCGGTTTTTGAGAAGGAAACGGGCTGAAGACCCCGACTTTTATCGTGAAAACACTCCAAGTCACCATGTCAACCCAAACACCGGAAGCAAAAATACTGTGCCATCAGGCGCTGTTCTTGAGCCAGTCGCCACAATTTTGATCGCACAAACCAATCCACGAAGAGGACAAAGCAAACCCACACAGCGCCTCGCACAATCGTACCGACGCATAGAGCTCCACAAGCGTTGCCAAGCAAGGTCGTCTGTGCGAACATGAGCCACTGTGTGCGGGAAAACTGCAGTCCACCGGGCTTCAGCGCGCGGACGACGACAATACCTTCCATTGATCTTTCTCTTTTTCTCTCTGCACACACACACAGTGCATGCTATCACAACAAGCTCTGCGCGACTCTGGGACAACAACAAGCGTCTTTGCTTTGCATGACTCTGATCTCCCAGTCCCTGGATACAGATCGTGCGAGCGAAGTTTTCTCATGATCCAGGACTTGCAAATGTCCATGTGGTGGAGGCGATTGGCAAAGCGGCTGTGTTATCGTGCCAGCTGGGCAGACTTTCCATCAGGTGATTGTTGTTTCGAAGCAAATTGGAGGCTCAAATTGTTGAGGCGCCAGCACAGTCCACACTGTCTATCTTAATGCGTTGCCAGCTGGTTGCACACTTTTTGCTTCCTTGTTGTTTGCACTTTGAGCGACCTCGAATGTCGACAATGTATGCTTCAGCGCGAGAGACAGGCGCTTAGCACGCACATCCAGTTGCAAAGTTGCAGCTGCGAGCCTATCCTCTGACTCGAGCCACAAAAAGCGGACAAAGCCGCACGCATGTATACATGTCTGTTTTGCTGTCCACCCTTGCGTGTTCTTGCTTGTTTGCTGACTGGAACGGAATGGCCGCTGGCTCACTGACTGTGTGAGCAGTATCAGCGGCCATTTACATATTTGCGGCACACACACGACGAGATGCAGAGTCATTCCAGCACGACGCGGCTAAAGAAGAGCGGCAACAGCAAGGCGCCGGTCTTCCCGTTGCCCGAGAGTTTCTTCCCCAAGGTGGTGATCGACAAGGCGCAGGTGCAGTTCTACGAGCAGCTCATGGCGCAGATCGTGCGCGACGCGCTCGCGGCGTACGAGCGCCACGAAGAGATGGGTGACCGACCGGCGTACTGCGAACCCTGGCGCTGGATGAGCTCGGTGGAGAACCTCATCGCGGTGCAGCAGCCGCAGAGCAGCAAGGCGGCGACCACCAAGTCCCGGATCTTTGGCCGCATCAACGGCGACTTCAAGCAGCAGATGGACTTTCACTACGCCGAGACCAGCAAGCAGCTCTTCGAGTGGAACCAGGTCATGTACGGCAACATCGTGGACGCCGCCGTGCTCTGCAACATCCACACCGCGAGCGCCGGCAAGCCGCACCTGTACATGGGCATCAAGTGGCTCTGCGTGGCCGCGCCGCGCATCCTCACGCGCAAGCGCGACCAGTTGTTCCTCGAGTACATGACGTTCACGACCGATCTGCAGAGCCGCGAGGTGGGCATTCGCGTCACGCTGCCAATCGACCTCCCGGAGTGTCCAGACCTCGCGAAGGAGCTCAACGTGAAGCGCGTCAAGTCCCACACAGTCACGATCCTGCGCGCCGCAGCGAACGACAAGAGCTCGACCGAGTTCTTCCAGATGACCGAGACCGACTCGGCCGTCAACTACGTGAACGCCGCACACTACAAGCGCGAGATGGGCGTGATCAAGGACATGGCGATCTTCGTGGACTCGCGCCGCATCTCACAGCAGAGCATCCGCAAGCGGGACGAGTGGGTGCCGCGCGCACAAAGAGACGCGTGCGCGATCTGCAAGCGCGGCTTCAGCACCACGCGGCGTCACCACCACTGCCGTCTCTGCGGCGAAGTGATCTGCGGCAGCTGCGCGATCGTGCGCAAGGCGCACCGCAAAGACAAGAGCGTCAAGACCAAGGTCTGCCTACAGTGCGTCAAGGCGATCCGCGAGTCCGAGAGTTCGTCCAGCAGCATGGACTTCTCGTCCTCATCGGACTTCAAGCTCTCGAGCGAGTCCTACAACTTTTCCAAAAGCAGAATCGGCGGCGTCTCATTGTGTGACTCTGAAGTGGACGACGTTGACAGTTGGAACGGCGGCGCGTCGGACTGGGAGACCGAGTCCGAGGGTGGCGACCGCAGCTCGCTCTCTGTGATCTCCACGGCATCGTCGATCCGTGAAGTGGACTTCCACGGCGACGAGGACGAGGACGCCACGGTGCGCTTGTCGTCCGGCTCGACCGTGTCGCTCTCCGAGTCGTCGTCGACGCGCGAGAAGCACTCCTTCATGGCGACGCTGGACGTGATCGAGGACCACAGCGAGGAGCGCGAGGTCCACGAGCTCGTAGACTTTAGCAAGGACCTCGAGTGTCTGCTTGAAGGCGTCACGGAGGTGATCGACACCAAGGAGATGACGCGCGTGCCAGCGTCGCTGTCGTCTTCCTACCCAGACCCGCAGCACCAGATGCAGCCCCCTCCGCGTTCTATGAGATTCCACTCGACGCACCTCTCCGGCGCGAGCGCCAGCGGCAACGGGCGATCCATCGACCAGTGCCTCGCTGAGCAGGAAGAGCTCCTCAAGCGGATGGTGCTCGCCGCCAGCAGCGTCGGTGGCGGCGGCAGCAGCAGCAAGAGCCGCACCAACTCGACCACGCGATACGAGTGAACACACCATTATATAAAAGAGAGATTGCCACAGTTTTGAAAAGCAAGAAAGCAAACTAACAGTATCATAGAAAATACACACATGTAACACCAGCAGCAGCCAAAGTTAATGAACAGAGAGGGAGATCGAAATGAACGATCAATCAATCATCAGGAAGATGCGAACATTGTCATCAGCATTTGCTTGGAAGCATGTGACTATTTTGTGAGATTGGGTTCACATCTCTGAAGACTGTCCTACAGCACTGGAAACCAGCAGCAACGCGTGAGGCAATCAACGACTGCATCCATCAAATAATATTGAAGAACGCTCTCATTAGCAGCTCTGATATGCACGCAACCAGTGACGCACACCACGCTTTCGAGTCGAAACAAAGGTGAACGAGTGGTTCGTGTGGACTTCAGCTTCACTCACTCGAAAATGACCATTCAAGATCCAGGTCGTCACTCACTTCACTGAACACTTTTGCGATGATGCTCGCGTCACAACTTGAAAGCACCAGCAGGTCTGTTTTGCTGCCTAACGACAGCCACTGCTCTCCCGAAGTCGCCACACACGACAACGCTGAAGCGGGCTAATGCAAGCTCGAAAGACAAGCAAGGTGGACTCTGTCGTGCGTTTCACGTTGATCGATGAATGAGATGGATCAACAAAAGCTTGTGTTCACTGTGAAGTCATGCTGTGGTCTCATTTTCAGGTGTGATTGGAACTGGATCCCAAGATCGCAGCCAAAAGAAGCCACTCGAGCTGAGATGCTTGCGCAATTGCTCCTCCTCAAGGAACGTGATGACGCCGCCGTCACAGCGCATCCCTCACTGAAAAGGTTCCAAAAAGTCCTTTCAAGATCCATCCATGTCTTCATTTCCCTCATTCTCTTCACACTTTGACCAAAAAGTGTGTTCAACGATGACCCGATGTCTCAACGCTAGTTCTCTTTCGAAGCGCTTCTCGACAAGCGAACCAAAAGGCTGTGTGAAGTGACAGCAGTAGGTAAGCCATTCCGTGCGGATCCACCTCACGCCGAAACTATTGACAGGCAGCCCTTTGCAAAACGTGAGCGCCTTATCACAGCTTTGGCCACATGGACGTGACTCGTTGGATCGCTGGCGTGCGTGGCGATCACGCGTATCCTTGAAACCGCAGAGGAAGCGCAATGTTCGTGGGTCATCGCGACTGATCTGATCGAACCAGCGACGACTTGTCAAAAGAGCAAAGAGCAGGAGCAGGAGCACCAGCGTCCATGTGAATATGAAATGGAGCAAGGGCAGACCATTCACTCGCCGCGCTTCCAGCTCGCCCCCCACCCTCCATATGCCGCTCTGAATACGCCCATGTCGGCATATCTTTGCGCATCCACGACAGCTTGACACAGCTGATCATGCTGTCGCATAAAAAATCTTTGTCGTTTTCAGCCAGTAAGAACACTGGACTCAAACTCCACTTTCAACCAACCACAGAGCACTCCAGTACAGTGTCTCGGATACTAAGTTACTGTTTCGTGCTGTCGCGCTGTTTTGACATACGAAGTTGAAGTGCAGCATGCACATTTGCGACACCTCCTAGTACTCCTCGCTCCATTTCTTTCACGTTGAGACAGCCATCTCAGTCCAAGTCGCCTGCAAAAAAGCGCAGCTTCTGTGTGTGTGAGGGTTGAGTGGCGAATGCGATGACAACGAACGCACGAGCGATCATTTGCTGGAAGCCCGTGGCGATGGGAAAAACGCGCGGCATCCGGTCTGTCGTCGTTCGCTCTGTGTGTGGTTTTGGCTTGAGTGAAGTGTGTGCGCGGCCGTCCTCTGCCTTTGGGATCCCCAGCTGCGCGCCGTCGTCCTTCAGTCTCATTCTCCCATTCTTCACATGGACCGCTAACAGACAAGACAGACAGCACAGCAAACAGGTCAACCAAGAGCTCCCAGTCAGTCTTCCGATCGCCAACCATCAAGCATCAAGCCACCGACCGCTATCGCACCACGCACTCAATCAGTACACGCGACAGCTAACTACACGACAAAGATGGAAGGACAGCTGAAGAAACGCGGCGCCAAGATGCCGGTGATGTACGACCGCTACTGCGTGGCCACGTGGGAGATCGACCAGGCGTTCAACAAGTACGTGCTGCTGCGCTCGTTCAAGAGCCGCAAGAGCTTCATCAAGCACCCGACCAAGCCGCTGAGCGCCTGCACGCTCAAGTGCTTCGGCGACTGGGACGGCAAGGGCAACTTCCACCGCTACGACCACGCGTTCCTGATGGAGACCCGCGAGGGTCGCGTGTTCCTGTGCGCGGCGCCGTCCGCGCTGGAGAAGACCCGATGGCTCGAGTTCATGAGCAACAAGAACCCGCCGCCGCCGAGCCGCGGCAACAGCAGCAGCGAGCTCAAGCAGCTGGTGCGCCAAAGCAGCGTCAACACCATGGATGGCGTCGCGGGACTGGACCAGAACCACTGCTTGAGCACCCAGTTCCTCGAGGAGTTCAACGCGGCGGACTCGGTGAACCAAATGGACAGCAGCGATGACGGGGAGTACTGTCTGCACTCGGACACGTACTCCGAGTACTCGCCGGACGAGGATCCTGGCTGCGAGAGTCCCAAGAGCAGCCGCGAAGAAGCATCGACCAGTGGCAAAGAAGCGGTCAGTGAGAAGAGTGAGACGGAGGCTGCGGCCAAGAAGGTCGAGGTTGACCAAGTGGTGGTTGCTGTCAAGGAAGTGAGCCAAGTTGCTTCGCTCACCACCGCCACGAAGGAAGCTGCAGAGGCGGTGGTGAGTGCGGATGAAGAGTCGTCGAGTGACCTCACGGACGACCCATCGAGTGATCTCACGGACGAAGACGAAGAGATCGCGAAGGCGACCTCAGCGTCTGTTGACGCCATCGTGGTCGCTCAAACCGTGGTTGAAGTCCGAGAAGTCGAGGAGAAAACCCCGAGTGTCGTTGAGACAGAAGCAGTTCAAACGACCGTCACTCAAGTCTCAGAACCAGCTCAAGGAAGCATCCCAATGTCGGAGCCAGTGCCAGTGAGCTCTCCAGTCTCGGAACCAGTTACAGCGAGCAGTGCTTTCGTCTCGAAACAGGTTCCAGCGACCATTGACGTCTCAGAACCAGTTGAAGTGAGCACTCCAAGTGAGATCATTGCGAGCCCAGAAGAAGAAGGCGAGTCGCCAATTCCTCCAGCACCGATCGTAGATGCTGAAGCCCCAGAAGTCCTTGTGAAGGAGAACGAACCAGAACCAGTTGAGGAGAAATGCGAAGAAATCATCGCTCCTGCCATTGACACGGTCGAGTTGGTGGTGGAGACTACTGAAGATGTCGCCTCGCCTGCTGTTGAATCAAAACCAGAACCTGTGCCAGCGATCATCGCCCCCATTGCGACGGAGTTGGTGGCGACCGAAGTCGTCGCCTCTCCTGAAGAATCCAAGTTAACGCCAGAACGAGTATCTCCTGCTCCGACTCCAGCAGCATCAGCGGCTATTGAGGAGGCAACAACACTACCGGAGCCTCTGATCCCAGTTGAGGTTGCACTGGTCGCACGTGCCCAGGAGGAAGCCCCGGTCTTGGTGGAAGTTGCTGAGAAGACCACTGAAGCCGAATCTGCTACGGAGACTGTCGAAGAAGCAGGCTCTGCTGTCACAGAGGCTACCGCTCCAGGTGTCGAAGCTCCGGCGGTGTCGCTTCCATTGCTGGCTGCTCTTAGCATCAAACTTGTCCCATTGGTGGACCCTGCTTCGACTCCAGTTGACGATGCTCCGAGCACTCCAGAGACGAGTGCGACAAAGTCTCCGTTTGAAGACGACAATGCCAGCAGCAGCAGCAGTGAGAGTGACGACCCATCGTCGCCGCCTCCGCACCGCGTGCGCTCGTACAGTTCTTCGATCATGCTGCAGGCTGTCGACGCGTTCTCGACGCCGACGCAGCAGCGATCGCGACGGTACTCATTCGGATCTCCGCACGCGCCTGTGCGCTCGTCGCACGTGTTTGCGTCGCCAATGAAGCAGAGCTTCATGGAGCCGCACCTCGGGTACGTGCACTCGGGGCTGTCGACCATGATCCCGTCGTTCCCGGACCTTATCACATCGCTGTCGCGCCAGCAGAGTCTTGAGGTGCAGAGCGAGAAAGCCAAAGATGAAGAAGAACGGGGAGCCATCCGCAGAGGCCAGCTGCTGTCTGCGAAGAGCTCCGACATTGACGAAGTGTAAGCGTGGTGCATCTTTGCTTGTATAGTAGTAGCCAACCAGAGTCCGATAGTCCCCCGTAAAGCTGAGTCCATGTGCTGTAGGAACATGACGCTTTCATGATCACGTTTGTCAAGAAGATCGTAGATGAATGCCGTTATTGTCGAACAAAGTCATCATCATCCACAAGCATACTGGAACCAAGATGTGCGCATAGCTGCAAATGTTCACAATATATTCCGAATTGCCACAAAACAACAATAACAATTTACATGTTTTCGAGAACTCTCAAGGAACGTTTCTAGAGACTAGAGATGCTTTCTGGGGCAGCCCACGCTGAACGGCTGGAGCGGCGCACACCAGCACAAGAACAGAACGTGAACACCACAAGAACTTGTTGAGCGAACACTCTTTGTGGACAGCTTGTGCATCTGGGAGTAGGGGTGCGTGAAGAAGTCGTAATTTACATCTACTGTGTGAGGTGGAGTCAGCGAGCCGTAGTTTATACAGTATGCTACATCCACTCGCGTCTCTCGACTCACTCAAGCTCTAGCTGGACTGTAAAATACCTCTCTTGTGGATCAGCGGTAGTATACAGAGTATTTTACCTGAATGGAGCATCACTCTCGCTTTCTTTCTAGTCTCAGTCGTGTTGTTCTTCATTTGCTTTGCGTTTGTGGGTTGACGATTGACTTGGCAAAGGCAACGAAAGAAGCAGCAGTCAGAAGAAGAGCAGCCAGACAGCCAGACGCCGACTCTCTCTCTCTAGAGGAAGAGAAGACCACACGCAACGAAGCTGGAGCTCCACCGCACGCCAACCGATGGATATGAAATGGTATGTGTCTCTGTCTATGTGTGCGTATAGCTGTGTGGTGAGGAAGGATGGAGTGAGAGACCTGGAGAGCTGTTGCCGCTTGCGTGCTGCCATTCGTCCACAGTATGGCGCACTGAAAGAAGGAGCAGAACGCAGGAGAAGACAAGAAAAGGGTCAAGCGTCGAGAGGATGACGAGCGCCAGACACACGTAGTGCTGAAAACAAGAAAACAGGGACGAAGCGGGCGACCTCTGGTGTTTGTCCCCAAGGCGAGACGCGTGACGCAGATTGGAGAACGGGGAACTCAGCAGAAGACACTTTGGGGCAGATGTCCGAGAAAGAGACGCAATGAGTCCTCTCCAGCTCTCTCTCTCTCTCTCTCTCTCTCTCTTTCCTCACTGTACCGACACGCTCATTTATCACCCTTCAGTTTGGTGTTTCCATTGACCAACACATGCGACTCTCTCTCTCTCTCTGTTTCAGAATATTTCACAGAGTGAAGGGAGTTTTCGAGACACATTCACTGCTGCTGCTGGACCACGGATTCCTCAAAAAGGATATCCGCACGTCAACACCAACGCCAGCAACAGCAATGTCCCGAATGTTCCCCCTTCCTTTTCCTCTCCGCCCAACACCGCCATCGGTTCTCGGGCGGAGTCACAATTGACGGCGATGAACCACCAGTCAAGGAAGCGTAGCGCGTTTCGTCCGGACGCCTTCTCGACTCGGACTTCTTCTTCAATGGGTGATACAAGCACGAGAGTCTCGTGGCAGTCGGCTTCTGACTTGGCACTTGCGGGGTATCCGATGTTGAGAGTCCAGATCCCGCCGCCCACTGCCGCTGTCGTCGCTCCTGCTCACCATCGCCAGCACCACAGCCATGGTCGTCATGATCACCAGCACCACCATCACCACCATGACGGTGAACAAGCGTCCAAGCGTCCGCGTCATGAGCCATCGAGTCCGACCTCTGTGGGGGATATCGACGACCCGAAAGCGATCCCGCGCTGTGTTCACACCACAATGGCGGAGCCTCCCGCAGCATTGCAGCAACCTGTGGCTCCAGTGCCTGCAGTTCGAGCCGCTCCAGCACCTCCTGCAGTGCCAGTGGCGAGTGCAAACCCAGCAAAGATGCAATCTGTGATCCGAGGGCTCCAGCACGTCTCGGAATGCGCGTCTGGATGCTCGAACCCACTGTGTGTCTCGACTCGGAACTTTGTTGCGAAAGTGGTCGCGCACATGACTGCCATGAGCCAGAGACCCAACCACGATCCTGCGAAATGCGGCGCGTGTCAGCTTTGGACCGGCATCGTTGCTTCGCACACCCGAACGTGCAAGACAGCGTCGTGCGCTGTGCCGCTCTGCTCTCAACGGAAGGAGAGAAAGTGAAGATCCCGGCGATGAAGAGCCACGAGAAGGATAAGAGAGCGTGAAGATGCAGAGAATGGACAGGATTTTGGCTACAAGTGCGTCAGTTTTGACATGTACTTTAATTATTGAGGAACAGGAAGGAAAGACAAAGAGAAGCGAGCTGCAGAGAGCAACCAGGTAAGAAAGGAAAGAAGAACAGCGAGAGAGTGAGAGAGTGAGAGAGTGAGAAAGTGAGAGTCAGTCAATGCAGCAGTTTTACGAGAGAGAGGTGACCAATTCATGCAATGGGGAGATTTCCTCCACAACTCCCAGTCGCAACAGCATCGGATAATTTTAGGAGCTCCGCATATACCCTCAACTCTCTCAATGGAGACAAGATAGATCTCCATGGTTAAGGCTTCCATTCCCACTCCGTTTCCTCCTCTCCGGCAGCTCATCCATCTTCTGAAGAAGCATGGTGCTCAAGTTCTGCTCCGGCATCTTCTCCTCTTCCGAGTCTCCAGCACCTTCGTCTTCATCGTCATCGGCAGCAACGACCTCTGAAGACAGAAGCAAAGACGAACTCAAGGAGAAAGCGCTCGAGGCGATTCTCCTGAACGCGCAGGACGCCAAGTGGGAGAAGGAGTTCTGCGTGTTCTTCGACGGCTCGAGAGCCATGGGACTGGGCTTCCGCTGCGCGTCTACATCCGAATCTAAAGCTTCAGGCTGTCGTTCGCCAGCGAACTCGACCACGAGAGGCTCTTCTTGTAGATCGATCTCGAAAGACCCGCGGAGTCCTCACGACTCTTGTGGTGATATGGATCTTTATCAAGATGGTGAAGACGACGAGGATCTCTACCAGTGCGCCGTGAAGGAGATCGTGCCAAACAGCCTCGCCGCAGAGCACAACGCGCGCTGCAAAGGCATCGGCGACTACTCGCGGTTCATTCGCGAGAACCTGCGCGTGCGCAAAGTCAACAGCGACGACGTCGCGGGGATGCCCTACGACCAAGTCATGCAAAAGTACGACGACCGTCCATGACATTTCGGATATCTACGTGGTTCTGGGTCGACTTTGTTGGAAACTGAGCTTGCTTTGCTTTGACACATGTTGCGTATGTAGGATGCGCGCTGCGATGCCAGCGTTCTTTCTCACATTTGCCGACATTTCTTCCAAGCGAATCCCCATTTCTAAAGCCGCAGCAGTGCGTCTCGAAGCTCCCGGTGGTGGGTTCCACCGCTGCAACAGCAGCATCGGTCTCAGCGCGCCGTTAGGAGGACTCATCAGTCCAGATTCGAATGGTTCGAATGGCGGCGGCGATGGGCGAAATGGTGCAGTCAGGAGGACTTCTATCGCTCGACGCAACAGCACCAGCAGCGTCGTGCTCCTGCACGGAGGAGGCTGGGGAGCACGAGATCCGGAAACCAGAGGAGCACTTGTGAGCGACCTCGAGCTCAAAACCAAGGACGTGAGCGACCAGTTGAGTAGCGTAAAGCAGCAAATGGCCGATCTCCAGTGCGAAAAGGACCAAATCGCGCTTGAGAAGGACCGCATGACCCAGGAGCGCGACGCTATCGCAGCGATAAAGGAGAAACTGGAAGTCGAGAGACTCAAGCTCTTGGGGGAACGCGACGCCGTCATCGCGAAGAACAAGCTTCTGTCCAGCCAGCGCCAATCTGCGAGCGACTTGCTGCTCAACACTGCCGAGCAGGAGCAGCGAGAGACCGCCAGACTCAAGAGCGAGCTTGACTTTGCACGAAATGAGCTCGTCCAGCTGCAGCAAGCGCATTCGCAATTGCTTGGCTCGCATACTACTCTCCAGGGCAAAATGGTCGACCAGGCTCGGGTTCGTGAGGAGACTTCCAAATTGGTGGACGACCTCCGTCACGAGAAAGAAGAGCTCTCACTCGTCTGCAAGGAGCTGCAACTCGAACACTCGGACTCGCCGCACAATGTGGAAGAGCTCCACTCGAGACTCGTCGAGGCGCAGGGTCAGCGGCGAGCAGCTGAGAAGCGACTTGCGCTCGTCACTCAGGAACTGGACCAGAATGCAAAGCTGCTGGAGATGCTCAAGCAGGGTATCGAAGCTGCTCAGAGTAGCAGCTCAGAGCTTGATCAGCTATTACTCGGCCGACGAGACGATCAGGCAACATCGAGCGAAGTGGCGGACCACCTGGGTCTACTAATGCACCTGCGAGACGAGCACTTGGCGATCGAGAAGCAGCGCGACGAGCTCCTGGTCGAGTCCTCTCGCTGTGAGCAGATGGTTCAAACGTACGAGCACGAAATCGAGACGCGGACGCTGAAAAATGGCGAGCTGCGAGACGAAATTGGCTCGCTGAAGAGAGAAATCGAGATCGCACAAGGCTGCGAGCGCGCTCTGCTGAGCGAATTCAAGTCCAAGCACCACGCCGTGCAGCAGAGCTCTTCGTCGACCCACGACGAGCTCCAGCGCCAGATCCAGGCGCTCGAGACGCACTGCGAGACGGAAGAAGCGGAGAAAGAGCAGCTTCGCAGAGCGCTCGACAAGCTCGAGGAGAATGCGCGCGCACGACTCGAGGCACACAAGAGGGACCAGGAGTTCCTCTCGCAGTTCAAGCAGCAGCTCGTGAACGGCGTCGTGGTCACAAAGTACGGGTCTCGCGGCAACCCGCACGCGAGGGTGCTCTTCTCGGACTTTGGCTGCCGCTGGATCTCGTGGAAGCCGCCGTCGAGCAGCGTCTCCCTGGCTTCCCCGCGCGCAGACCCAAAAGTGGAGACGACCGACCTCGTGGAAGTGATTCCCGGAGCCACCACCGAGGTGTTCCTGCGCCGAAAGCCCGAGACGCCGGCAAAGTGTCTCTCGCTCGTGTTTGTCCACCCGTGTCGGACGCTGGACATCTGGGCGGACACTCTTGAAAAGAGCCAGTATTTCCTGCGCGGCTTCCGCTTGCTGCACGAAGAAGTGTCTCAAAAGAGACGCCAATAACGACTTTGGTTCTCATACGGTCCATTGAAGAACCACATGCAAACTCTGCTCTTTGAACGTATCTGTGTATTAAAGTGTAGTCTTGTGTGTGCCATCTCTCCATCTCCTCCATCTCCACTCTAGTGTTTTAAGCCCTCCTTCAGGCCACCGATGACCTGCTCGTAGCCCGGGAAGAGCTTCAGGTCGCCCGAGTACACGAGGCTCGGCGGGTGCTGCATCGCGTCCTGCATCACGCGCTGGATGTCCTCGGCCGTGACCTGGTCGATCTTGGCGCAGACCGACTCGGGGCTCTCGCGCATGCCGTACGTGAGCAGCTGGCGACCAATGTCTTCGTACAGGATCATGCGCGACTCCAGGTTCATCAGCACGGACGACTTGAGCTGGTTCTTGGCGCGCATGAGCTCCACAGCGTCCACAGGGCGGTTCGCGACGTTCAGCATCTGGTTGCAGAGCAACGCCACGAGGTTGCTCGTGTGCGACGGCGAGCACGCGCCGTAAATGCCCAGCAAGCCGGCGTCCGCGTGAATCGACGAGAACGCAAACGCCGACTCGACCCAGTAGAAGCGGTTCAGCACGCTCGTGTACAGGCGCGAGTACATGCCCTTTCCCGGTCCACCGGCCGAGAAACTGTCGCCGCCGCCCAGCAGGGTGTGCAGCACGCACACTGGCACGAGGTCGTCATGGTGCCAGCCGCCCGTCGGGAACGCCAGCGCCGCGTACGAGAACATGGACTCGGGGTTCTCGACCGTCTGGATGCCGCCAGTGTACACGACTGGCTCGAGGTGCGACGGCGCTTCGCCCTTCGAGATGTCCGCGAAAAATGTGTTCGCAAGCTCCACGAGCGACTGGTGGTCCACGCCCGAGCCCGCGAGCACCATGTTCTCCGCGACAAAGTGCTTGGAGCGGAACGCCAACACCTTCTCGAGCGTTAGCGCGTCGATCTTGTCCAGTGGGCACTGCAGCGGACGGCCCAGCGACGCGTTCGCGCCGTACGCCGCCGCGTGGACGTACTCCTGGAGCAACGCCTGCGGGTTCTCGAGCAAATCCTCGGTCTGGAAGCGCATGATGCCCTTGATGCCTTCGATCTCCTCGGCGTCGACGTCGACGTTCAGCACCGAGTCCGCGAGCAGCTCCAGTCCCTTCTCGACGTTGTCGCGCAGCAGGTCGATCGTGTAGATGATCTGCTCGCGGCCGCAGGACGAAGTGGTGAGCGCGCCGATGCTCTCGATCTGGCGCACGAGGTCTGCGTGCGAGCGCGTCTTCGTGCTCTTGAAGCCCAGATGCTCGAGCAAGTGGGTCACACCGACATTCGAGTCTGTTCATTGAGAGCAAAGGAGCATGCATGGATGGGTCAGTGAGGGAATGAGAAGATCCTCTGGTTAAAGAGCGTAGAGTGGAACGAGATGCAATGCAAAGGGCACTACCGTCTTCATGTCGACTCCCTGCGTCAATAAAGATGCCGAGCGTCGCCGCCTGGCCGTACGTCTCTTGCGAAATCACGCGAAGTCCCGACGGGAGCACCGTGATCTCGGTCTGCGGCGCCTGCAGCTGGCTCGCAGGCTTCAGCTTTGGCAGTCTGATGAGCACACACCACACATGTCCACATACTCATTAGTCTCGCATAGCGCAGCACCTACACATCCCAGTCAAGCACTGCTTCGTATTGAGTACGCACCCCGGGAGCTCCTGGTCGAGCGGCAATTGCGGCTTGGAGACGATGTCCGGACGCAGAATGTCCTTCGGGTCCACGGCGTCGGTCGGGTGGTTCGCCTGCGAGAAGCGACGCGTCTGGAGCGCTAGACGTGCCTGCTGTCTGGACTGCGTCTGCTGAAGCAGCGGCGCGTGGACTGAGAGCGAGCGCGCGACGGCGCGGCGCAGCGCGTTGTTGACGAGCACCATGCTGGTCTTCTTGACGTTCTGCTGCTGTTTGTTCTTTTTGGTGTCGGTTGTGAGAGTGGATGTGATTGACACACGAGACTGGCAGTGTACCATAAGGACGGTACAGTGGTGTCTCAGTCAGATCCGATGGTACAGTGTACCTCATTTGTGTGGCCCACAGATGGTACAGTGTGCCGTAATTGTGGTACCCTCAGTGCTCTCTTCCAGTCAATCTTCTGTCGTGAAGAGCTCCAATTGGAGCAACTGCGTTTGGAAAAGAAGCAAACACTGTCGGTTGGTGAAAATGGCGAAGCGCAAGCAGACGCACTGGGCTGTGCGCCGCAAGAACAAGCAGGCGAGAACCGAGGGCGACGACCACGGCGACGGCGAGCGCAGAGACCGACCGCGCAAGAACGAGGGCGTGGATCGCCGCGCCGGCTTCTCGGAGTCGATCCACCCAGGCTCGTACGCTGCGATCCGAAAAGCGGAAGTCGCCGCCAAGAGCGAGGAGACTGCAGTTGCTGCCGCTGTGCCGGCAGAAGCTGCTGTGGATGCGAATGCGACTGCCGAAGAGAAAGCGCCAAAGCGCCGCTACGGCATCTGGCTCGCGTTCTGCGGCAAGAACTACTCGGGCATGCAAATGTACGTAGCATTTTGTGCTGGTATCGGATGCATTCGTCGAGTGTGGGTGGGTGCTTACTGGACAGAGTCTGTATTTTGCGCTACAATGTCGCAGGAACGAAGGCGTGAAGACTATTGAAGCTGAAGTCGAACGCGCACTGTTTGAAGCTGGTGGCATCGCTGAAGCCAACTACGGCTTCCTGCAGAAGGTCGGCTGGAGTCGAGCGGCGCGAACGGACAAAGGCGTGCACGCTGCTGGTCAGATGCTGACGGCGAAGCTCCAGGTGGGCGACGACATCCCCGCGTTTATGGCAAAAGCCAATGCTGCGCTCCCTGAAGACATCCGCATCATGAACATGGTCACGGTCACGAAGAATTTTAACGCCAAGATGGCGTGCGACCAGCGCACGTACGAGTACCTTGCGCCGACGTTCATCTTTGGGAAGCGCACCCGCTCGGCTGCTTCTCTGGCGGCGTCGTCTGCTGGCGAGTGGCCAACGAATCTGCACGACGCGGAAGAAGAGATCAACGCGGACATTGAGATCACCCCCGAGACGCTCAAGCAGCACCAGGAGTTCCGAATGGACGACGAAACGCACGCATTGCTGAACAAGGCGCTGCGTGAGTTCGAAGGAACGCACAACTTTCACAACTTCACGTCCAAGCTGGAGCCAACGAGTCCCAAGTGCAATCGCTACATCACGTCGTTCGCGGCGGAGAAGCCGTTCGTTGAGAACAACATGGAGTGGATCCGCCTGCGCGTCGTCGGTCAGAGTTTCCTGCTGCACCACATCCGCAAAATGATCGGCACAGCCGTGGAGATCGTCGCTGGTATCTCTGACATCAGCATCATCGACAAGGCCACGCAGCTCGACAAGATGGATCTGCCAAAGGCGCCGAGTGTCGGACTCTACCTCGCGCAGGCGCATTTCAAGATCTACAACCTGAAGATGAAGGACTCGATCCAGACGTCGCACCCGCCACTCGACCTGGAGGACCCACAAGTGGCAGCGGCAGTGGAGAAGTTCAAGCGCGACTTCATTTTCGACCACATCATCAAGCACGAGGAGACCACGCGCACGTACGCCAAGTGGCTGCGCACGCTGGAGATGCTGCCGTTCGACTACGTCGCCAAGCCGTACGCGGTGTGGAAGAAGGAGAAAGAGGAGCTCGCGGCACTGACCGACCGCGCGGGTAAGCGCGAAGCCGTCAAGGCGGCGGCTCTGCGCGCTGCTCAGGAAGCTGAGGCGCAAGCCAAGGGCGAGACCGTCACTGAGACGACGACGAAGCCCACCGCCAAAGCTGAAGAAGAGACTGCCGAGTAAGCCATGCCTTTATGATGGCAGCTTTCAAATCGATCACTCCCCTCTGATCGCTGCTAAGAATAGACATCCACCTGAAAATAGGTTTGGGAACAGCGCACGCGCGTCTATTTGCAGACCTTCGTCTGTTGTCTTCTTCATGCAAACTGTCGATCATCTAGATCAAGGTGACGTTTTCGCTTTTGGGCAGTGCGGTTCAGTTTGACAATACTTTAGACACTCGCACACGCAGGATGGTGGCTCCTCCGCGCGGCGAGCTCTCAGACACGGCGCTCAAGCTCTCACAGGTGATCGAGCGCGAGGCGAAGCGCAGCAACCGCAGCTCGCGCAAGTGGAGCGAGAGCTCTCGGACAGAGAGCAGCAAACGCATAACCCCTCCTGCCACTGCCGTCCAGCGACTGTGGCTGCTCATGGACGACCCGCAGTCGTCCCAGGCGGCGCGCTACCTCTCAGTGGGCATCTTCTGCTTCGTGATCGTGTCGACGATCGTGTTCATTGCGCAGACGGAGGACGGACTCGCCATTTATGCGCAAGAGCTGGATCTGATCGAGATGATCTGCGCGGCGGTGTTCTCGCTAGAGCTCGTCGTGCGCATCGTCGCGTGTCCAAGCAAACGCGCATTTCTCAAAGGTACTGTCAGGGTTTCTGTGACTGTTGTCTGTCTATTGCCTGATGCCACCCACTGACTGGTTTCCATGTCTTCAGATCACGCGAACTGGATCGACATCTCGGCCATCTTCCCGTTCTACCTGGAGCGCATCCTCGAAGTGGACAACGCCGACACGTTCGTCGCGATCAGCATGAAGGCGCTGTCGATGCTCATCTTCCTCATGGCGATCGCCATGATCGTGTTCTCGAGCATGATCTACTTTGCCGAGTTCACGCACGACGGGTGTCGCGCCGGCGGGTGGGTCGGCAACTGCAGCAGTGGGGGCTCTGTGGTGTTCGCCTCGTCGATAGCAGGTGCTGCCGCGACACGGACCGCGTCATCCACTGACTGCGTCTGCGTGGACCCGAATCCGTACAAGAGCATCGCGTCGTCGTTCTGGTGGTGCATCGTGACCATGTCGGCAGTGGGCTACGGTGACATGACGCCCGTGACGCTCATGGGCAAGATCGTCGGCTGCGCGAGCGTGCTCACGGGCATGCTCGTGCTGGCGCTGCCGATCACGGTGATCGGCACGAACTTCCAGAAAGTGGTGAAGAGCGTGATGCAGCAGACCATGAAGTCGAACGTCGACTACCTCAAGAGCAAGCGCGTGGTCTGCCGCAACGAGATCGAAGCGATCCTCCAGCGGTTCCACGCGGTGACCGAGGACATCC